>VYZW01044633.1:17509-51827 GCA_013401315.1 Balaeniceps rex | reverse complement strand
TAAATATTGTCACCTTCCCATTTACCCTTTTCTGATATGGCCACTTTTCCTGCAACAGTATTTGGGAACATACCCAAATATTTAATATAAAATTATATTAAAAGATATCTATTTTATATAATAATATAACTTTTTTTCTTAAAAAATAACCTGCTTACCTTTTTGTATTTTGCTTTTGTCCTGTAAAACAGACCTATATATTCTTATTTGTCCATGGCTTTTCACAGCTCTTAAGCTGTAAAAATATATGAACTACTACTAATAGAGCTGATAATCAAGCCTTTTCAAAAGAAGTTGCTAAAAGTGTCTTGCTATGGTATATACTGTTTTCATGTTCATCTAGTACCAAAAATCAGTGGAAGTTTACCTTTCCTTAATGACACTTCCTTAAATGACACTGCTAGCATTTTATTCCTAACAAATAAAATAGCTGGTCACCAATAAGAAAGGCAAAGTAAGTGATTTTCTATGGAGCTAAAGAAGAAACATTGTGTTTTTTCCTAACACATTTCAAAACTACCTTAGGTATATGATGGCAGCAAATAATTAAAGGCCAGGAAGCAGGTCAGGTGGAAAATACATATTACAGCATTTTGGTAAGGAAATTACATATTAGAGCCGTTTGGGAAGGAAACCAAATCAGACTAAAAACTGGTCTAATGAAATCAGCTAAACCTGGTCTATTAACTAAACTGCTTAGTAAATTGCTTCTTTACTCCCCCAGTTATTTTACTGTACAAAAATAAAAGTTACTGTTACCCTGATCAAAACCATTCTGCCTGTAATGAGTTAACGCCAGCTCCTCAACTGAGCACATGACTGTGGATACACTGAAGTCTTCGCCTCCTTCTTCATCACCAATATCCTCCATTAGAAATACAGATTTTCCCATTCCCATCTGAGGACACATCTTCCCTTTGATTGTAACCTGAACATATTAAAAGAACTAGTTACTTTCCAGCATCACATTTAAAAAGCTTTAGCCTAGGTGTCTGAATCTCTCCTAAAACACACATTCCTCCTTTTCAGTTTTCTTAAAATCAGAACTAGACTTGTTTCCAGAAATCAAGCGAACAAAATTTAACCTGCCGATTCCCTTGGAATCATTCTGTTTAGCTTTTATAAACTGGCAAATTTTTCAGAAGAGTCTAGCAAAAATGCTGGGCAGATGGGAATGCAGTCCTTCTATATGCAGGACCAGGAAGAAAGCATACAGATGACTGAGGAGACTGATTCGGGACTGAGAAAAAGGGCTGTAGGGAGATATGCAGTGACGAGGCTGAGAGAGAAAGTGAGGCTCTGCTCTGACTTTGCCCAGATACAATTTTCTTTGCAACGGTAGGGTAAAGAATGAGTTAAAAAAATTCCATTCCAATATGATGCAAGCGTATCATATTGCATATTTGCATAGCACATATTTAGAGTGCATAACTCCCAAAGGTTACTAAAAAAACCTTGCATTTTTGAGCCACTAATCTAATGCTGACAACATGCTAAGGTTACTATTACTACTTCTTACACGCAGAATGATTGGCCTGAAGACACCAGATGCAATGCACTGATTTGATCAGACTCTTCAGACAGAAAGGTTCTGAGAGTGCTGCTGGTAAATTAGTGGAGTTTATAGCAGATCAGATTCTAACACATATTTGGTACAGCCATGCAAATTACATCAGTGTACAGCTGACTAACTTCAGGTAAGATGCTGACCATTTATTAAGTAAGTAGAAATATTTGTTTACAAGAGGCTTTTGTTTCAGAAACACGTTTGTATTCATTTTCCTGCAGCACAAATCAGAGGCCGGTGCATAGCACATAACAACAGTCTCCCAGATTATTTTTTCTTGTCAGAAGAAAAAAGACCTCGTGAGTTGTTATTTCTCAGAAACCACCAGCAACCTTACTTACGTGTGTCACATCCTCCACAGTTATGATTGGCAGATCGTGAAACAGGCATCTGAACTGCTTGCAGCTTGGTGAGTCTCTGATTCGCAGGGCCCGCTGGTAGAGAGAGAGACGATGCCCAGTACGTACAAAGGGGTCTGCCAGCCCGTTTCTAATGCAGTCAATGGCCTAGCAAAGAGCAAGGTAAGAAGCAATAATTTAGAATGACCTATGCACATCTGTTTGTTCTTACTAAGCCCAAAAGACCAATTGATTTAAGGAGCACAAAAATGTGAATGGAAAAACCAGCATATAAGACAGGGTTACCTTTCTTATTTATGTACTGAAGTTCTAACTAGTAAGTAGTATTTTGCACTAGTAGGCTTCTGGATTCAAATTTGCACTAGTACAGTAAAAAGAAATTACTCTCCATTTGTACTGATCAATGTAAGATTAAGGAAGTGTAAATTCTACGTAAGTGACCAGAAAAAAGAGTTGGTTCTAAGCTAAATCTGTTTAATATTTTTAAGCCTGTTTCTTAACAGAATGTAATACAGAAACAGAAGGACCAGATCAGTTGTGCAAGAATGTACCTACAGAACAAATTTTAGACCAATGCACTACTGCACTGAAGAACATCTAGGGTTAAATATGGACTCCAAAAATTAATTCAAATCATGGTTCTGACATACTCTCTTTCTGTGACTTGAGGAAGGCACTTTGTCCTAATTTATAAATAAGGAACTGAGACTAAGTCTTCCTTTGCACAATTCCTAATTCCAAATCTGGAAGAGGCTTGATATAGGGCTACACGATGCAGAAGAGACAACTGCAGATGCTTGACAGCCTATGATATTATTTTCTTTTAACAGACTTAAGAGAATTAAAATGCAACACGAGCATTTTAAATGCAATTCCCAATAGCCTTAGTGAGGCAAGGAAGCAATACCAAGGGAAAAAAAAAAGTCATTCTCTGCTTATTTTAAATAACTCTACAACTGCTACTGTTCCTGGACTTAAAACCTTTTTTTTAACCTGTATTTTTCATTGCCAAATTAGTCAGGTATCTTAGGTGTGTTTAATTAGATTGGTCTTCTTTGTCTTTTAGTTAAAAGTTGATTTTCAGTCTGCCCATACTTCACTGTGACCTAAACAGTCCTACAGAGTTTCATTTTCAATCACTGACAATATTTCTCCTTTATATGTAACAGACGGGAAAAATGGACATAATTTCCTGTACCTACAAATCCGCAGACCAGCAGCTGATACAACTACCACCTGCTCTTTATTGCACAGAAAATTCATGGAACTGCAACTGAGCCCTAAAATGAGTTAGTGGCTTCTACGCCTTGTGGCTCTTGAAAAGAAAGTCTGTGAAAAGCTCGTGCTGGCTCACAAGGAATTCAAAGGCACAACTTGTACTGCAGCTTGCAGTTTTCTCTGGTTCCTTTATATTCTGCTGCAGAAATCTTTCCAGAGGTGCCAGAAAGTTCTACAGAGATTCAGAATAATCCTTGCACAATATCCTTGCCATTCCCATATGGCTATTTTTCTCTCATTCGGCTACATGCCAGCTAATCACTTAGGAAACTCAAAGACCACTCACCATGTACACAGTGTTTCTAAAAGCCTGAACTGCATCGTTCAGACTTGAGCCTGGGAAGTTTACCCACTCCACAAATAATGTGTTTTGCTTGTACAATCACACCCTAATGGTGGGTGTGTCTTACTGGAAGGGAAGAGGGAAGAGGGGAAAGCTTCAGCAAAAGCTAAGATTACCTCAAAACCTCTTCTTGCCTCCTCTGCCTTCCTAAGAGAATTAAACAGACCAGGATGAACATAGCCTGTAATACATGCTATCTAAAACCATTAATGTTATTCTTTACCAGCCTAAGGGTGGTCAGTTATGGTTTCTCCTGTAGGACCATGGAAATAGCTTAAATTTGCTGTTGAAGACTGATAACCCTGCCAGAGCTGCGTACAAGTAACGGACTAGAAATGGGGTTGTCTACTGCTTGACCCCTTACAGTAGAAACCCCACACCAAAACTGGTCCAGATATAGAAGACCACCTTCTCCCCACTGGCAACAGTTAGCCGAGGACTTAATTCTCTTAATTTTTTGTTTGAAAACATTAAAAAACTCCTTCTGATCATGTTTGGGTCTTTTTTCATTCTAGATATGGCCTCATCATGACTCAGGTTCAGAAGCAGAAGTGTTTACTGCAAGAAATTTCTCTGCTTCTCACACATTAGGCAAGTTTATAACACAGAACAGCAAGGAAGCTGCTGCCTGATAACTCCATACAATCCTTCATGTCAAACAGTATTCTTCTATGCAACAGAAAAAAGCAGGCCAACCAAGGATGAGGGTACACTCAATATTCAATTTCTTAGGAGAAACTGGTTGCCTGACCTTGGGATTCCTCCCAGTACCTGCATTTTTAGGAGAGCCTACCCCGCTGTTCTTCTCGTATGAAATATTTTTTAAAAATGTTTGCAGACAATGACTGCAGTGTTTCCATCTTTACAGCATGCAGTTGTGAAGATACCTTCTTAGTGTTTTTCAAGTGCTGATGTAAATTCAGAGCTAGGCGATCCCACCATCGCCCTCTGCTGTCAGTACAATACACATCTTGAGACAGAAGAGTCTGCAGCTCCTGCACGGCTTCCTGTAGCAACAGGATTATATCTTTATTAATTGAGTTAGAAAACCAAGTTGAAGTTTCATTATATAATTAGCTTGTCACCTTCCCTTCTAATTATTGGGTACTATAAAACTTTGTCTCTGCACAATTCAAACCCCATTTTTACTCCAGCACCCAATGTATTCAGGTACATGAGTACACTCTAGAATGTTTTCATGTAAACTTAAAGGTTAGCTGCCAAAAATACAGTATTTCTGTCCTTTCTGTATTCCTTATTGTATATGAAAAAGACCTGAATACTACTTGTTGTCTTCTTGCAAAGGCAAAGTCTTTTTCAGAATAATCTGGTTTGGTTTAACATATAAGTCAGAGGCCTTTGGAGATGTTAGCTCCTAAGGTGAAGAGGCAGGGATTTCAGAGAAGACTTTTTTCCCAAGATTTTCTTATTTGAAAGCAATAACCAAATCTAGTGAAACACAGCTATCTTTAAATAATGAAACAACAATGTCTCAGCAACAGTCTTATGGTATACTACATACGGTAAATCTCCAAAGCATAAGCAGAAATCAAAACAATTTAAAACTTTCTCGAGCAGCAAGAAAAAAGGCTCTTTTTCCTTAAAAGTAACCTGTTAAGAGGTAGCAAGTCCTGGCAAACATTACCACCATTTTCCAGCCACATCAGAAACATGAATTGATGTACAATGCTACATTAAACATATATTCCTATTCACTTCACCACTTTACCTCATACATGTGAAGTCTCTGCAAAATTTCAACACCTTGAGAAAGGATTCTTGTATACACCCAGCCAACTGTGAAATGTCGCAGATACACAGGTAAAACTCTGTGATAGCTGAAAGATAAGAGCAGCTCAGATCAATTTAATGATGGCAATTTAAATTCTTAAAATTCTCTTACTAAGAATACTTATACCTAAAGCATTTAGAAAAATTGAATGCCTTATATATCAAAATTGAACTGAAATGAGTATCCCAGCTGCAAAGTCAAGAACCCAAAGGTAAGAAAACAGTTTAGCTGAGGTAGCAGGTGCAAGCTGCACTTGCACAGCGTATTTTGGTTTCAACAGCAGTGGAATTATTAGTTAATAAATTTTACATCCGATGCAAAACAATAATTTATTACACCATGTTTCGTTACTGACAATTTGTTCTCATAAGTCAGAAGGTTAACTTTAGAAACACAGCTGAAAGGCTAGAACAGGCATTTCCTGCCATAAAAGAAGACTAACATCTTTTGGGTAAGCACCTCTATGTTTCAAGACAAAGACTTTTGAATGTCTTATTGAAATCAAAATAGCTTTTTCCACTGTCTTCAGTGTGAAATGGAATAGACCTCCAAATGACCCTCTATGAATATTATTTTAAATCAGTTACCATGAAAATGAACATAACACCAAACATAAGGTTTTAGCTTTTGGTGTGTCATTAAGCCAGAAAACAAAATAATTGAAAGAAAAACTGATGAAGGACGCTTCAAAAACAATACACATTATTTCAGTTCTCAGATCTTTAGTAACGTTTCCTGAATGACACCCGCTTGGAAGTCTGAAGACGTGAATAACCCAGTATGTTTTCCCATAACGTTTGCAACATTTTTTTGTTCACAGTGAATTTTAAATGCTGCTTATTGCTATTTGTCTAAAAGTCATAAAACCAAACTATGACAAGGGAAAAATAAGACTCTTGTTCTCCTGCATTGGCACATAGAACAAAAATGTTTTACCACTTCATCCATGCCTACCAATTCATTCCCAAGGCTTTATAAAGAAGGCCTTTTCACATAATCACTTAAAAGCTAAACAAACCACCAGGAAGTTCAAAGCTTTCAAGAACATTAAAGCCTTCTATCAGGCTTAAATAATATCACTAGTCTATAAGCCTCTCTCAAAATGAAATGTACCAAAAGTAAGATAATACACTCAATATAGGCTAGTTTCCAGTTTACTACCTCAAAGAGGGGTGATTTTTCAGTCCGTTCCACGTTTCTTTAGCACACATATATAGGTGATTAGCTTCTTCCCAGTTCCCATTTACCATTGCAGTGGCTATATCATTTGACAGATGAGCAGCAGTTGCATACCTAAGGGAAAAAAACATAATAATTGTATTAGGCTCAAAAAGCATTTATAGTTAAAAGAAATCAATTCCTCCACACAATGCCTTCTAAAAACTCCCTTCCAGTCTCCAAAGACATTGAACCATGCAGCCAGCTTTATTCTTAATCTTGTAGGATCAGCAGAGTTTACGCTAGCAGGGTACATTATATTTAAATTTACTTATAAACTACAGAACTTTTTTGTTTTGTTTTGTTCAGAATCCATTCTAATAATCATCACAGCAAGCGAAGAAACAACTTTCATCAGCAGATGATCATGAAGCAAATAAATATGCTATTTTGGTTCAAAATGCAAGCCACTGTGAACTACAAGTCCTACCTGGATACAAAAATGCATTTAAAATCATTGCAAAAGTGCACTTCTACCTATTTACATCTGGAGTTCTACATGACGAATTCTTATTTGTCTACACAAGTACTGCAATAAAGCTTTTCCAGAAATAAACAGATTTCCAAACTGTCAAAGCTCCCCCTACCTGATAAGATCTTCTCTGTCCTGGAAGACCTGTGTTTTCCTATTTACAGTGTAACTGGGGAATACCGTACGCCCCATGTTTACCATAAGGACTGTGGAGAGCTGGCCTTGACCAGCACTAGCAGCTTCTTCATCCTCCATTGACTCGGACAGTGAAAATAGCAGCATAATTCGAGAAAAGACAGCCCGAGGGCCTTTACAGACCCTAACAGATTTTCCAGCCAGGTCCTTCACCCTGGAAGGACAAATAAAATTATTATAACAAATGGTTTTTACCATCACTTATAAAAATTCAAATATACTAAATCAAGTATGAGAATAATTCTGTTTTTAAGCTGTCCTGGTTTTGGCTGGGTTAGGGTTACTTTTCTTCCTAGTAGCTGGCATAGTGCTGTGTTTTGGATTTAGTATGAGAAGAATGCTGATAACACACTGATGTTTTAGTTGTTGCTAAGTAGTGCTTACACTAGTCAAGGACTTTTTCAGCTTCCCATGCTCTGCCAGGTGCACAAGAAGCTGGGAGGGGGCACAGCCAAGAGAGTTGATCCAAACTGGCCGAAGGGCTATTCCATACCATATGACGTCATGCTCAGTATATAAACTGGGGCGAGTTGGCCGGGGGGCAGCGATCGCTGCTCGGGAACGGGCTGGGTGTCGGTCAGCGGGTGGTGAGCAGTTGCATCACTTGTTTTTCCTGGGTTTTGTTTCTCTCTCTCTCGTTCTCCTTATCATTGCAATTTTGTTACTATTATTATTTTATTTCAATTATTAAACTGTTCTTATCTCAACCCGTGAGTTTTCTTTTGCCCTTCTGATTCTCTCCCCCATCCCACCGGGGGCGGGGGGAGGGTGAGCGAGCAGCTGTGTGGTACTCGGTTGCCGACTGCAGCTAAACCATGACACAAGCCAATTAATGTGCAAAGTTGATTCTCCTTGAAAGCAGCAGCTTGAGAAACTATATAGTCCATGTAACCTCTAGTGAAAAGCCAAAGAAATGCATTAACTAATAAAAAGTTTAAGGGCCAAACTTCAAGCAGAACAGAATTAGAACTAACTGCCCTTTGGGTGCAGCCACTCCCGTTGCTATGCCAAACAGTACCAACAAGCGACAAGATACAGTTTGCTGTTCGGGCAATGTTTACAGACCACAATTTGAGATCCCTTGTTTTAGGGTATCTCCATTAGCACATCTTCATCCAGCCCTTTTCATACAAGACAAGATTTCTGTTACTTGTCCACAGGACAGCACAGATTTAAAACAAGATTTTCTCTGATCTCATGGGGTAACTAGTATTTCAGCTGTCAACTACAGCAGAGAGCATTACATTCCCAAAGTTGATGTGGCTGAGCAAGTAACTATCAGCCTCTTTTCTTGAAGTAGGGAGTAAGCCAGCACCAAGGACTTTTTTGGAATGTAACTAATTTTCCCAGGCTCCTTTCCATTTCCTGAAGACATTTTTTTCTAGCCTTCCTTTGTATAGATTAAGCCAATATTCTGAAAATAATTTTGTTTCTGTTAGAGATATTTATACAAATTATGCATCATGCATCATCATGTAGTTCAAATATCTAGTATCAAAGAGAAAAAAGGAAATCTCAAGTGATACAAAGTATTTTCATACTGAAGTTTTCTATACCTGGAATAGAACGAAGAAACAACTGCAACTCCTTAAATTAAAACATCTTTACTTATCACAAAGTCCTAACATCCTCTAACACAAGATAATCATGGCTGTGGCTATGATCACTTCACCTGTTTTCCTGCAGACCAAATGAAATGCAAGGCTACTGGAGACAATGACACCAGTGTGAAATACTATTTGTAACAGAATGGGAACCACTACAGCTCCTGTTGTATTTTGAAAACAAAAAAGACCAAATAAAAAAGCTAAAAATAAAGAAGCTAACCATACTATGCAAACCTCCCAGTTGTGAAGCTCTGCAAGCCCAGCACTAAGCTAGCATTAGGCCTGTCTTTTGGCATAAGGAAAGAAGACCTTACTGATTCATGTAATAATAATTCTTCATGGAGGGATGATTTTAAAGTTCTTCCAACATTAGGCCCCTTTAATACAAGGAATTTTGTGGAGAATCCCATGACAGATTTGGGGGGGGAATATTTGTCCAATTAACATAGGTATGCAAAAGCTGACAAAGCTTTATAGTGCTCTCATTTGAAAAAGAATACCACAGGAAAGACAAGTTATGTTATTGAAGCAAATGCTGTACATACTGATATGTCTACACAGCCTGCATTTTGTACAGAAAGGATTCCACAATTACTGAGTTCAGACCCTAGTTCTCCAGCCTACAAGACAAGCTAACTGCTAGACAAGCAACCTTTGTTTATATGCATTATTATTCAAACTGTTACTTTTTGGTATTAGTTACTAAGACAGGTAACTGCGTAAGAAAGCTTATAAACTCCAGAACTGACTTGTACCCTAGCACCAGTACCCTGGCTATTACTTTAGTTCATATTCCTAGACTTTTTGTTAATGTTCTAGCTACAGATGCAGCCCTAAACGTGGAAGAATGGTAATGCTGTAATCACTCCTATTAGGGCAGAATGACACCTTAAACCTGAATTTGGACCCCAGAAGACCTGGAAGTCAAGGGCATCTGATACACACAGCTGTGACAGCCTCAGTGAAAAAATTCACAGAAAAGAAAGAACACTTTGCCAAGCAAACAGTCTTTTTTCCTTTAAAAATATTGCCGAAAAGGAGGCTCTATGCTAAAGTACAAAGTCAATCACAAAAAAGAGATTATTGCTCCCCTCCAATGCTACTAAAAGAGCTCACCCAGCAAACGAACATCAGATAGTTGCTTTAATAGGCAATGACTTTCCCTATGTCTTCCTAGATGTTTTTCTGCACTGATTTGTCTTTAAATAATTCAGAAATGTTTCTCTGTATAACTGAGTAACTTTGGAGATAGGTAATCATGCCCACAGCTGAAAAGCATGACATAGTTTTAAAAAAAAGTCTTTTACCCTTCTGTTTGACCCACTGTCAATCAAAATTTAATGCTGCCCTTTTTAATTCATAAATTTACTAAATGCATTCCTCTCTTCCAAAGGCATCTAGATTGAATCCTTTGAAGCATAACTTAACATTCACCGCAAAATTTAACTATAAACAGAGTTACCTTTTTAAAATCACTGTCCCAATACCAGCCTGACTCCTGCTGAAGACTGAACGTTGTTTTGCCAACCTCAGAAAATCATCCACAAGTTGCTGTTTCTGACCATTTGGGTTTGGCAAGTGAAAGATCTTTGCCAAGGTTTTTAGCTCAGGGGCTGAAAGCAAATCCAACCCTTCACACAGGTCTTCCAGTTCCGATTCTAAAAGTAAAATGATCCACATACATACATTCATTATGTGCTATACATATACATTCAAGCAACAGCTCAAAGTATAGTACATTCATATAACCTAGTACTAATCCAATGATTTAGATTCTTCAAACATGTATTATCGATGCTAGCCAGTTCAGCTTGAAATTCATTCTCTTCATGGATCCAGTTTGAAGGAATGGAATAATCAGAATAAAAATCCCTTTGCAACTTCAAAACAAAAGCAAATGTAAAGAAATTCTGCTGAGTTACAGAACAATGATGTTCAGAAAAACTTGTCTTCCTGATTAAAACTCTGCCCTATGCAAAAAAAAGTGCTGCCAGGGAGCAGCAAGAGCAGAGCTGCTGGACAAGGGGGAATGAGCCAGGAGTCAAGAGTGACCACAGCACTGGCAGTGTCCTCACCAACCCTGGTGCAGTCCCACCATAAATGAAAAGAATAGGCAGAGCAAAAGTCCTGATAACAGATTCCACTGGCAGCCCCAGAAAAGGCGTGATGATGAATCAGGTCCACGGTTGATCTAGGAGACGAGCCAGACGTAAGACTAGAGACAAGACTACAGTTTACATCAGAGACCCATCCACAGAACATGGCCACAGACTAGACTGGAAACAAACACCTGCAGCACTGGTTGGAGATCAGTCAGCCAGGGATGGACAAGGCCAGGGACCAGGTGCCTGCAAGACAGCTCAGGGAAGTACTGAAGGCTATTAAGTAGAGCTCCTGGACCAATGTGCAGAGGCTGCACAGGTCAGGGTCTGAGATGAGGCTGGTGAGGGCAAGTGAGGCCTGTTGTTGCACCTATAGCCCTGACATTTATTTAACTCTCCCTACTACCTAATTTGCACTAACTGCTTTTACTATTAAGGTAACACAACACAACTCATCTCCCCGAAACCTTTATTCTGCTCCTCTAATTCTCTTCTCAAAGCACAGACAAGCACGTAGTGCATTAAACTCTAACATGACACAACTGCAGATTTTAGTTGTAATATTTTTAACATTTATTAATGCTGGCCATACCTGTTTGCAGTAATCTGGCTTCAGCCAGTTCTTCAATTATTGGTGACAAATCCATACTTATCTCTCCATACTCTATTTTGTTCACCTTTAACCAGTTCAGCTTGCGTTGAAAAAGTCTCACATATAACTTCTGCCCACCAACTGCAAATTTTATTTAAAGCAGGGAAGGATAAAAAGAAAATTAAATTCTAAAACATAGTACTATGCATAATCACTACCTTACCTAGAAAAATGAGTTTGATGCAGATATCCTCTAAAACTCATTTTAAATCTGCCCATGTTCTACAAGCAGACTTGGTAACAGAACTTACCTTTCCAAGTAATTACTGCTCATTAGAATCTTTAAGTTTTGTGGGTAGAAAATTATTACAGTGTATTTTGTAGGTAATGAACATTGCTAAAATGCATTTCGGACACGCTTACCCTTTAAGAAAGAATTTGTTTTCTAGGAAAAGACAACTTCATTTTTCAAACTCTGCATATTGTGATGTTAAATAGGTCTTTTTGCTTTCTTTAACACCAGTTCAATAACCAACTATTTGATGTTAGGGAACAAAAGAAGCTGTAGTCTGACAGAATGATTTCATAATCACAGAATACCTCTCTGTGTAGTCATCTTCAGATTCTTATTTTTCCAAAGATAAGCTTAATTTTACTAATGTATCTGAAAACAAGGGGAAAAAACCTCCTATCAATTTGACTTTTATCAGGGAAGTGCTCCCTTAGAAGTACCTTTTAAAAATACCTTTAAAATACTAACAATGCTGAAATTCAACAAAATTTCTTATTAAATCTTAGCTGAAAACAGTCTAGCTATTGTTACTACATTCAGCTCCCTTTTGAATACGGAATTCATCATCCCTCATTAACTTCAAATTTTTTACCCCGTCTGCTGCTGCTTCACTGAAACTGATTGTTAATAAAAACAGACACTGAAACACTACCAGACCTAGATGTATTTAAGAAATGGCAGTTAACTTTTACATGCTTATTTAACTATTCTCCTGTCCTTAAAATGACTTTTTCAGCCTTCTTTTTTAATAGAATGTTTCCAGGACCAACTCACTGAGAGAACTACATTCAGACGCATAAGCTTGTCATTTTCTCTGTGGGGTTGTAACTTCTTTGAAGTCTGTCTCCCGTTTTTACAACTCTGGAAAAAGGAAAAAGGTTGAGTAACACATGAACACCCTTTCTGCAGAGCATGGAAACTGACCAAACTAGGGCTGCAATCCAGTAAAGGCATGTGAAGACTGCTTTCTCTCTAAAGGATTTGAATGACAAATAGAAGAATAAAAAGGTATTGCACAAGTAAAAAATTGCTGCTTAAGCATCCTGTTCTGCAGTACATTACCTTTGAAGGTTTAGGGGATTTTTTTTTTGTTTTGTTCTTAAGTAAGTTTCAGCTGTATCACTGAAATAAAAAATTTGCTCTAAGTTGAAATATTATCAGCAAAAAGATGCAGAAGATCTTAGAATAAGTTCACCCTCTATGAGTTATTAAAACGCAACAGAAAAGAGTTACAGTATTTTTTCTTGTTCAGTTTTCTGTATCTCAGTTCCACTGGTGACTATAAATCAGTGTTTCTCTATAAATCTGTGGTGTAAAAGTTGGAAGGAAGATCTCACGAAGTGTATTAAGCAGTGCCACTAGAACTATGTGCTTGCATTTACAATCTTCCAACTGCAACATGCAGTGAAATTAAACATGGAGAATACAAAAAATATTTTTTTTAATATTACACATAAGTTCAGACAGATCTCATCTTGAGCATAAAGCCTGACACTGCACTGCAGATTACTTGTTATGGATACACCTCTGCTTTTCCCTACTTTTGTTTACTGTTTCCAACACTTAAAAAAATTGGCAGTGCTCTACATCCAACATAAAGGCCATCCACTTTTTGAGAACACTGGGCAGGAAGGAAGGAAGGATTGCTTCAAATTTAATCGTTTTAAAAATAGCATGCCTTTCATAATAAGCATCAGAGATAACTCAGAAGAGTAACTGAAGAATGGTAGACATTTTAGCAGAAAATAATTAAATACTGGAGAATACCTATGTTCAAGCATCTTTATAGTATTAAGCATGTGTGTAAGTTTTTTTGTGTTATGATAACTGAAAGACAACACTTGCTTGGGTAGAAATTTCTAACGTGGAACAGATAATCCATCTACCTGAACTTTTAAAGTATTCTGTCTAAGATTTCTTGAAGGTAAAAACATCCTCATTCTCTATTGACTTAATGCTATCTGCTCACTTCTCACAGCTGAATCATTGCAGTTTTCCTACCCTGCAAAGAGAGATTGTTTTATTTGTGACTCTAGCAGTCACTGCAGACATGGATTTATCAGCACCACTTTGAAATAATTCTTTCCATATTCTGAACTCCTGTGAGAGGGGAAATACTGAAATCACACTACTGAAAGAGAAACAAGCACTGCCTTTATTTAACAGAACAAGTTACCATTACTGATCAATGTTGTACTCATCCGGAGAAGGGAGTGTGGAAATAAGGAAGCTGTATACTGAACGCCTCTTTTAGTATTTGTCAAAGTAGCCAAAGCCTCCATCCACTAATGACCTACCTGTAAGTTTATTCCTAGATCTTCTTCAGATGTAAATGATATGCGCCTACTGCTTGCCTCAGAGAGGCAAGAGTTTTGTTGCTTATATTCCATTCTTTCTTTATATATTCCCATTTTAACTATCACAACATAAACAAGGCATTATCAACCTTCAAGATGTCACTGTACACACATTTAGGTGGAGAAAGTTAACTATTTTAACATTCTTATGGCCTTGAGTACACCAATAGACTCTGCAACCCCATCCCAGCCCCCACAGGTTTGGCTGCTTATGTTCAAGGTCAGCTCTGATACAGTGCAGCTGTTTAAGCTGGGCCCAGGCTGCTGGGAAGAGCTGTGTGAGGCTTTGTCAGGGCCTCCCCCCATTCGCTCAGAGCTGTACTTAAGCTCAGGCTGGTGGCCTATACTCTTGCCTAAGCTCTGCTGTGGTGTGCCAGTACCCAGCCAGACACCTTGCTGACTTGGCTTCACCTTGCACCTGTCTCATGACTACAGTCTTGCCTGAAGACCTGCCACCACTGCTGGCACTAGATCCACTCTGCTCTTCTGTGGGCAATGTGGGCTTATGCTCCTTGCAGGTGAGGAAAGGATGTGGCCCCTGCCTGCCCTGCTGTCCCCTTTGGCTCCTGGCTCATCTTCCCATGTAGAGTAGTCTGTTCTTGCTGCTCCCTGACAAACACAGTCCTATGTTATGATCTCATCTTACTTACCATATTCTCTTAACTTATGTTAGTATTATTCTTTAATTGCTTTAAATGTTTGGTGTTACTGCATAATTGTAATTATTACAATATAATCTGCAAGAGCTTTACTGTGACCAGGTAACCACTGCAGAAATACCTGTGTAAGTTTAGAGCCCTACTTACTCCTCTGGAGTTTCTTCACCTTTTTAGCAACCATCTCTTAAGGTGGTTTGAATCAGCTCAGCTGACTTTTCCACAAGGGCAAATGAAGAATGTTCGTATGGTCCTTTCCAGCTGCTAAACTTTGGAAGAAGATCTTATGTCAAAAAAGACATTTTTGAGACTGTTCCCCCACAGTTTAAGTACTTCCTAGAGAAACAGATAAGCACTGACTCAATTTTTTTTTTTAAGGAACTGAGATTGTGAGCTACTTATTAGGGCTGTATTTCTTCTGAAAAAGCTCAAGCCAACACTTCTCCATTTTTGTCACTCAGTATGCTATATTAAAAACCTTGTGATGTCATATACACTAACATAACCTCATTCTATTGTTCTCCACATCTATACAACTTATAAACATACAAAAAAATTTGGAGGGTTAGTTTTAACTTGTATCACTTTAACTTGTATCACTTCTGCCATGCTTTTACTGTAAAACTTATGAGTATAGGATTCAGACAACATGTCTGCTTTGAATCTTGTCTAAATATGGAGGGCTTAAATCTCCAACATTCTGGCTCCTACTGAAATTAATGCGAGTTAAAAGTACTAAGCAACCCACAAGAAAATGACTGTTAATTAGTAACTAGCATTCTAAACAACTGGATAATAATCATAGGGATAACCATGGATCCACACCAAGCACAAAGTAATCTGTAAATGCACTGAATCAAAGCTCACAAATGCCACTTCAAAATTATTTTTTTTCAAGGTCTATGTATCCAGCACAAGCCTCTTCATAACCCCATTTTGTAGAATTACCATACATAATAATAATCAAAAGTTTGATGTTAACTGATACTCTTTTTCTGTGTAACAAGTTTCCTTCCTTGGAAATGTGTTTAAATGCAGCAGCAAGTTGACTTAAGATTCTCAAAAAAAATAGTATTAAAACAGGAAAAAAAAGTATTCCAAAAAACCCAGAAACACACATAATCATTCTCTCCTTATTTCTTACAAGTCTCCGCTATATATCATTACCTTCCATTAAAGCAACATTAGGAAAGTTTGCCTAGAAGAAGCCAGTGAGGGATACGTCTCCTGAGAAAAGGGAGCTTCTCCCCTTAAGGAATTTATAAAGTTAAATTGTCCATTGGTATAGCACTCTTCACATAAAACTATGTAACAGTTCTCTCTACAAGAGGTAATGTGACAATATATTTTAAAAAAATACCTGATAATTTGCAGAACTTGGTTATAACGTTCATGTCTTGCTCATCAAAGAGTCTGACATCATCTTTGTTCTCCAAGACTGCTCGCAGCACCAGTAAAAAATTCTGGAGGTAATATGGGTGACCAGGAGAGCTGGGCACAGAGCTAACCTCATTAATTTTGTCTAAAATGTCTCCAATGGAACTCTGAAATTCTACCTTTTCCACAGTTTCTGACAAAGTATGATTAATCTCATCTTTAAAGTCTTCATGAACTTCCACAGGAAGTACCTGTACATCACCCTTTCTAACGCAATTTTGTGTACTACAGTTCACTTCTGTCTTGGAAGAAGGAATAACTTGAGCGTGAGGGTGAGTCTTGACTTCCAAGCTATTGGTCAGCTCTGCTGAAGTATAAATGGCTAGATGTGATTCAAATTTATCAGGACTAAGTATCACACCTTCAGACCTACATTCTGTTTTGGTGCTTCTTTTACCAATTGGTAACCTTTTGCCATTAATGTTACCAGCTGGTAATGATACCTGATCAATATCCACAAGGTCTTTTCCATTACGTTTGTTTGTTTCTTCTTGACATTCAGGTTCCTCCTTTGAAAAATTTTGTCCCTGTTGCTCTCTCTGCACAAGCTGCTTTTCTTTCTGAGAACTATGCCCAGCATAAATCTCATCATCATCCTGTGCTGCAGCACTTTTGCACATATTGTGAACAGCCGGAGGTGAAGAGTCAATCTCTTTATACACAATCTGTTTTCCTCCCTGGATACATCGTCTTCTGGACAGTTTAGATGACAAGCTTCCCAAAGAGACTATTTTAACTGTTTGAGCCTGTGGTTCATTGTTAACACTACAGACTGAACTATTATTGCTAAAATAAGGACTAATCTGTTGTGCTGCACTCCCTTCTGTTTTCAATAAACTGCTTTTGGAAGGACTTGTTTCTAGATTTAAGAGTCTTTTTGAAAAATATGAGCTGGAATTATCGCTCACATTTGCAGCTGGGGGACTCTCACTGCTAGAAGAGTTGAGTGTTGAATCAATGATGCCTGTCTCACCACGTTTTCTCTGACATGTTTCATCCATGTGCTTGTTTATTCCGCATCTTGGCACCATTTGCCCACACATGGGACAGGTAATCTTGGCAGGGGGAACATTGTTAAAAAAGGAAACAATAGAGGAGGATGCTGAAGGTATAGATGGTGTTCCTTTTTTTTTCTTATTTTTACTGAGTGACAAACTTATTCGGGCTCTTTTAATTTCTGAAGACCTAGCTTCTGCCATTACAAAACTTCAAAGCATTTACATGGCACAGGCAACTTCATTCAGGCCATATTTCCTTTTTCTGTAATACTTAGACTTTTCTTGGGTTTGCATTTTCCATCTGCAATCCTCTGACATGCCTTCAAGAAAAAAAAAAATACAGACATTGAATAAAGATCTTCTGATACCTGTGACTTCTAAGGTACCAAATGCAACCAAGATGAACAGTGGAGAAGAAAAAATAAAACCCTGGAGTGGAAAAGTCAAGCAATCCTTAACTGCTACAATGCAGCTGCCCCTTTACCTTCTCACTAGGCAGGCACGCAAGCACAGCATGTGCTGCAGCTGGCTTCATGAAAATGGTTTAAAAAATGGAAATACTACAACACATTTTGAGTATTTAAATGCCATGTTCACTTGCTGATGTAAATGAAAACTTGACATAAAATTCAATGTAAGGATATAGTCAAGTCAAGAATTTTTGTCATTATCTTGTTCGCTACTTATAGGCGTACTATGTTGTGGTGCCAACTACCCCTTTTCACGGAGCACATGCAATGCGTACGTGTGTGCACCAAGCACAGGCACAATGTGCCGCAGCACACCTGATCGCCGTTGTGGCGCTTCTGAAAGCGCCGAGGACACGGCGCCGGCCGGGCCGTGCTCTCCTGGGCTTGCTCCGAGCCGGCCACGCCACTCCGCACAGCGCAGCGGCGGCGGAGCTGCAGGCGGCTCTGCGCCCACTCTCGATGCGTTCCCGACGCGGATGGCGGCGCCTTGGGTTTCTGAACCCGTTTCTGCTACTGCCCAGCAGGCAAGAGGTGCCTGCCCCTCGCCTGCCCGCCCCCGCTGGCGCCGCTGCGCCTCCCCGTGGACCGGCCACCCCCTCCCCTCGCCTGGGCCGCGCGAGGGGCCCAACCGAAGCCCTCCCGCNCGCGAAGGCCGTCCCCGGCGGAGGGCACCCGGGTGCCGCGCGGCAGCGGGCCCCGCCCACGGCACGCAGCGGCGGCTGCTCGCCCCCACCCCGCCGCCAGGCCAGCGCAATGCATCGCCGATAGCGGGTCGCAGGCCTGGGCAGCAGATTGCGGAGCCTGGGTACCGCACGCGTTTAAACATCTTGCCCTCTTTAAACTTAAAATTTCCTTTAACGACAAACGGTGAAAAACAGTTGTGATCTTTCTTTAGAAAAGGGAGCCAGGGGGGCACCAGCTGGAACTTTCTTTTTTTTGTTCAGCCAAGAAAAGAGCAAATGCTGAAATATTTCCACCTTGAGAAATACCCTTTGAGTTAGAAGACACCATTTGCTTCCTCTGAGTTATTGCAGGCTTAAAAAGCTTCCATGTCCTCCCTGTTTGATAATCACGATTTCAAAAGGTAATGTCCAATTTATACTGCCAGAGTACATCTTAAGTTCTTCAATAAATGCAGTATTCCTGCAATACATACAGGCTATTACAACAGCAGATACAAAAGCTATGGACTACAGATTAAAGAGACCATACAGTCAAAGCGCAAATACCAAGTACTCCACAGGGTTATGTATCTGCCTGTGGCAAGAAGCTTTCTTTTTAGAATAAAAAGACAAAATCAGAGTTCTATGGTAGAAAATAAAAGTAAAACCTAAAGGAAAGTGTCTTCACATCACCTTAGAAGTTCACAGAACATTTTAAAGATTGACACAGGATAAAACCTACTCAAATTCAGCATTGACGTAGAAACATTTTAATATATACAAGATGCAACATACATAAAAAGGTAAATTACAATTTCAGTTTATGAACAGAGAGTGTTTTCTGCTTCTTCTGTTTCTTCTTTAATTTATTTGCATCTTTGATTTGCATTTTTACTTGATCTTGTAGTTGAGAAAAGAAGGCCTGGGATGATTTCAAGACCTTGTCTTTACCTTCATCCTGTCAATGGACAAAATATTTGTTATAACCAAGAAATACACAAACAGTACCATTATACTACTTACTAGTTACTCACACATAATGATATTTGACTTTAAAAAAAAAAAAAAACTGATATTTGATTTTCAAAGGATATTCTTCACTGCATTCTTATACCACTCCTGCTATCTAAAGAAATAAAGATTACGTTCCCTTTCTAGTTAGCAATTAGCATGGTAGGTACGAACAGGCATCAAGAATAGATCCTTGCACATCATAAGCTACAACTACATATCTATATTTTGTGTTCTGCTCTCCTTTTGAAAAGATAAGCACAAACATTTTAGAAGTAATCAAATTATTTTTCCTATTAGTTTCTAACACCTCAAAATTTCAGAGATTTTAAAAATTTGATTTATAAGGCATCATAGGTGGTACACAAGTTTACTGTTTTATAGCATGCAAAACAAAATCAATCTGACAAGATTACAGAGAAGGCTCCACAATAAGCATTAGAAAGTTAAATAGGAATCTTCCATTTTGAAATGGCTGAAGTTACTCAAAGCTTAGAAAGAACTGGATAGAAACCTCATCCTCAATTATGCATGCAAGTAGTCCCATTTAATCAAGGGAACGGTTCAAATGAAGGAAATAAGAGCGTAAGTCTCAGTATTTGCAGGAACACCACCTTGTGAACTTTGAAATAAATAAAACAATGGGGTCACTGCAAAGTGCAACCAGAGCTGTAGTTTTTCAGGCCTCTATACTGACATCATGTCATCAGGATAATCAGCCAAATCAGGACTAAAAAGGCATTCAACACTACTTGCATACGACAGTTACAGGTAGGGATTACAACAGCCCTTCCAAAACTGTAGTTCAAAAGAACACAGGGGAAAGCAAGGGGCAGAGGGCAGGGGGAAGAAAGGGAGTGGGGGGGGAAAGGAGTATGCATTTGCCATTTCCATGTCTTCTTCCTACCTCTTTCTACAGCTACATTTACCTTTTATATTTGCTCAGACGTAAATAAGGTGACAAGGTTTGGGTAGTAAGCACTTGCATACAAGAAGTTTTGAGGGGATGGAGAAAGATTAGGAGATGTAGCTGTGCCAAGATGGATGGGAGGGAAACAAACCCTATACTTTGTAATTCTTTGTGATAAAGTTCCCTTTCCTCTCTCTAGCTAAATATTAAAATCGCGAGGATAGATAATATTCTTTAGCTGGGAAGCTCCAAGTTATACAGGACTACTTAAGAGAGCATTACCTTGAGCAGGGATGCTTTGCCTTCTTTTGTAAGCCTCTTTAATTTGGCTGCAGCAGCTTTTTTGCTAAGTTTTGTGCCTTGTTCTGGTTTCATCTTTTCAAGAAGCTTTTGACGTTTCTCCTTTTCTCTTAGTTTAATACGTTTACGAAGCTTTTTCTTTCTTCGTTCTCGTTTTTTGTCTGTGGGAGTCTTTTCTGCATCTGTTTTTACATCACCAGCTTTGTTCTTTTCCTAAAGAGAACAAGATCTCTAGATCCGTAAGTGTGCAAAAGAAAAGACTCACTTCACAGTACTCAAATATTTCTTTGGGTCTCCATTATTTCAAGCGTTTAGCCAGCTCAGGACGATGCCGCATTAAGGCAAAGGCCAAAAACTGGCAAAAGTTGGGAAGGGAGATATGTACAATTGATCGAAGACATGCTAATTGCTCTCCCCTATTGTCATTTAGCTTTCCCCTTCCAAATATCCATATATATGTTGGGAAAATAATTACCATCACATAATAGTCAAGAACAAAACCAAAGCATAATATTATGGCCTAGTGTAGGCAAATAAGATTAACTCTTTCCCTCCTTCCAGTTATTAAAAAAAAAAAACAATTGAGCAAACAAAAACAACCCCCAACAACAACCAACACAAAATGCTAGGCAAGAAGGTCCACAAGGTGAGGAACCCAGGGTGGGAAGGGGCAGAATTCTCCCATGGATCTGGCAGTCAGTATACCCTTCTATCAACATATCAACAATACAGATCCTCTCCAGATCCTTACATGATTTTTATTTATATTTACCTTGATCTCCTCTGGTGCTAAGAGAGCAGCATCACTAACAGCAACAGGTGCTACTTCTTCCATACTTATAGCTGGAAGATTCGAAACTATTTTAACTTCTGGCACAGGCTACAAATAAGGAAACATATTCAGGACTGAGCACATCATCTCACAGCAGCTTACAGCTAAGTAAGTACCTGGTTTTGTTTAGAGGCAATTATAGTGCATTCAATATGAAATAAGAACAAGCTCAATCACACTCAGTGTTTACTTTACTTTCCATTTCCCAAATATATTTTAAAATAAGTATCCCGTTTCAAGGAGGGGGAAAAAAACTCCGACTCTATGAAACTTATGTACTTACTGGTTTGGGTGTGAAGTGGAAGTTACAAAGCGCATCCAGCTTCAGGAAGAGTGAATCTATCATTTCCTGAATTTCTTTGTGTTCAGGATTTTCTTCCTCTTCAGTCTTTTGCTGCATTAATAACACAATGTTACTGCAACACCTTTCATAAAGCTATTTTATTTTAGCAAGACTGATAACAACACAATATACAATTCAGACCCATTTCACTGGTGAACACTCAGAGAAAGATTGAAGTACTTCCACAAAGCTGAAAGCAGAGTTAGCAGTGTACAAATGAACATACAAGATTATGTGATGTGAACTTCAAACCAAAAGGAAGGACATTGCTTACGTTACCTGGTGAAGTTTCATGTATTCTTGTTCATAGATCTCAGCGAGACTCAGTTTACTCTTTTCATGATCCAAAGTGATACGTTTCTTGTATTCAAAAGCCTCCTCTTTCGGTTTTTCTTTTGGTACTACATCATCCCATGCCTGAGGAGGTCATAAATTAATGACCAAATGCAACTACAGTGAAATATCAGGTGCTACAGCTTATTTAGAACATTTTCCGTATTACTTATCTGACACATTAACTAGTTTATGCATGTGGCTTCCCAGGAACTCATTAAGTCTTGCACTTTCATTTGAAAAAAAGGTAATAAAAGACTTATGGCTCTAGCTTGTGTGCTTATTTTTGGTGGATTGGGGTAAAAATTGTATAGCAAATAACAAATGTGTAATTTTCTTAAGTACTTAAATACTCTCCCCCCATATGTACCGATTTTCTTTATTCAACTAACAATAAGCCTCAACAAGCTGTAGGATACAAATCTTCTATCAGTGGCTTTTAAGAAAAATGACGTAAACAATTTTGGTTAGTATTCAGAATGTTCAGAGCGCTACAGTTATGGTCATAGACAAAATTTACAGACTGGCATTATATTCCAAATAAACTCCTTATAGTTTTATCTGCAAACACTCATTTTTTTTGAAGCGCACCAAAACCGAGCATATAACAGGCATGTAAAAAATAGAGCTCCTTAGAAACCCAAAAAACATCATCAAGGCAAAAGAATAAAATAACTAGTTCCAGAAATTAATTACAAGAACTCTACACCTAACATTTTAAGAGCTTCAAACTCATCCTTGGAACGTGCCCTGTGAATCGAGTCTATGAACAAAATAGAGAGGAACAAGTAAGAAAATATTAACCTCATCCAATATTCTCTGTTTAATGATATCTTCAAGCTGAAAAGTAGTTTCTTCCGTGATCACAGGTGCTGAGAGGAGAAAGAGAAGAATTTTAAGATTAATGTCTCTCCAGCAAGAAATACTTTTTGTTCTGTGAAGAATAAACAGCAGAAAAAGTAAGTAAAGCCTTAACAAAAATGTAGTAATTGAAGGTGAGGTAAGTAAATAATGTATTCCTCTATCTTGAAGAGAGTAATCATATTATGTAAGGCTTGTAAATGACTAAATCTGCCACCGAATTAATGAATTTTTTGCTAAGCTAAAAATGAACAAAAGAGATTATAGCTTCTTGTAGTTTCCACCATGAAAATGCACAACCTCAAAAATGCACCAAGAAGTTTAACAGGGTAACAGTTTTGTTACCCTGCTCTTGAGTCACAGGTATTTTCAGCAAGGTCAAAGGGAAGAAAACCCAACATGGTATGCAACACACTTGCAGGAAAGCCCTCTCTCACTACTTACCCATTCGGACTGCATGGTCAAAAAGTACTGTTTCCTCCAAAAGGCTGTTTTCAGGTCGTTTTTGTCCAGTCACTTCTCCTTTAAGCTGCCAAGGTTTCTCCTCTAACAACTCTTCTTCTAAAATTTTTATTTTTTTGCTCATCTGAAAAACACAATTTCCTAAGAAGTTTAAAACATAGAGCTCACAAGTAAACACAGGACAAGAAATTAAGTTATTTCAGGTACTTCTAACTCCTCCTCACATAAAGATGAGGGCATATGATTGCATATGTATCTGATGTAGATAAGCCACTTTTGTTTTTTCTTAATTTGTAAATAGCCTCTTCATATTTGCCAGACTCTGAACAAATTACACAATCATTTTAAAAAAAAAAAAATTCTACTGGCCACTATTTCGAAGCATTAGCAAAATAAAAAAAAACAATTACCTTTTCCTGTCTCTTCTCAAAAGAAGACTTTATTTCACTGGGATCGATGCCCTTCTCTAATTGCATATCAGCAACATCTTCTGTTTCACTATCATATGGCAAACTAAAAGTAACTTTTTTAGAGGCTTCTTTACTTTTCATATTCTGCATCATCATTTCATTCATATCCTCAACCCTGTAACATTAAAATTTAATATAAAATAAAGGTTGAAAAGCCTCTATATTTTTTACATTAAGATATCTCAGCCATTAGGCGTTTACCTGTTACAACTAACCCACAGTTAAGAAATACATTAGGCTTTCATCGAAACCTAAAGGCAGGGGACAGTAGGGAAACTTCTATATATTAAAAATAACTTTCGAAAACTGAAGTTACAGCTATTAAATGATTTATTCAAATAAATATCAAGACACAATACTCAGGAGATAAGTAAATAAACTACTTTTTAAATAAGGTGACTATGCAAACCATGAACATACAACAGATAACAGAGAATGGCAAACGATGACTAAAGTGAGTCTGGAATTCACACTTTATTTTCTGCTTCACTTCAGTGTAAAATTACAAGGACATTTTAACTGCAAATAATGTATGTACTTACTCGGACATGCTTTCTTCATTCTCCTCTTCAATAGCACTGTCTGCTTCCTCTTCCTGATCATCTTCAACATTATTAGCTACTAAATCATCACTGTCATCGACTGGATCAAAGAAATCTTTGTATGTCAAGTCTCTAGAACTTTTAATTGCCTAAGAAGGGGGGAAAAAAAAACCCAAACTAAAAAACCAAAACAAACCAAAACTGTTAGAATGACAGAAGTCTAAGGGTATCCTGCCTTTTAAAGTCTTTAGCACCTGGGGAATAGCACTACTTGTATAACAGGAATTCAGTTTACTGAAGCATTAACCTGTGGTAGGGCATCTTAGTATAACTAATCTCTTTTACAAGTACTTAAAATATTCTACCACTTAAATTTATTTCCAATTTCAACATATACAGAGCCAAAGAGCAGTAGATTTTGCCGATTACTCCTTGGAATGCATACACGTTCCCTTACGCCCTGGGTATAGTTCTTACTTGCTAGTGAGAATCTCTCGTAATATTAAATAATAAGAGATTTCTTTTTGAAACAAGTACTCAGCAACTTAACTTAAATCAGAGTCACAAAGCCATGCCCCTGAAAAAACAAGTTGCCAAAAGCCATTTGCTCTGCATCAGTCACCTTAGTGACCTCTAATTGCCAGATGTCAATGCTGAGTGACACATCTTTTTCATTTGCTGGGTCACCTATTCTGCAATTCTGCAGGGTCACTTATTTCTTATGACATACTATCTCTTCCTTTATTCATGCAAAAACCCAAGACCCATCTAAAGAGAGACTGGAGTAGCAGGATGGTATGTTCTTCTACACTAGGACGTTTGTTGCCAGATATTCATGTCAAATATGTTATTGAAGTTAAGCTTCAGAAATAATCATTAGTCATCTAATCAAATTTAACTTGGTAGTTTCTACTCAGAGTTCAACAATTTATAGTCACCCTAATGGATATCAGATCTTGATTTAAAGGAAAAGAGAGATCAGAAAATTAATTTACTGATATTCTTACTTTGACTTTAGCTTCTTCAGACTCTTCTTCCTCATCATCTGAGATGATGTCTTCAAAATAATTAATATCTTCTTCCTCCTCCCTGTTTTCCTTCTCTGCATGTTCTAAAAAAGCTTCCATCTCAGCCAGCTTGAAAAACTTGTCATCCACTACAGATTTTCTTCCCATTTTTTTCAATGTGGTTTCCTTGGCTGTTTTAGTTTGTTGCTCCAATGCTTCAATATCAAAGTCAATATCAGAATCCTCATCGCTGTATTTCTCCATTAAGCTTTCTCTGAGTTTACTCTGCTTTTCTTTAGCTTTAGTTTTATCTTTTGTATAAACATTCTTCTGTTCAGTTTCTGTTTCCATTATGTTGTCTTCCAACTCCTTGTTGCTGCTGGTCTCTGCATCAGAGCCATCCTCTTCCTGGTCTGAGAGAAGGCAAAGATCTTCATCCTTGGCATCCCTTGCAATGGATTTCTTGAAGAAATCGAGAACTGCATTGTTCTGGAGCTCTAGCTGTTGCCAAATCTGTTCTTCATCAAAATTTTCTATCACCAGCTCTTTTAGAGGACCCCCATGAACTATATTACTTCCCAGAGCTTTATTCAAATCATAGAGAGTCTTTGTTAATGCTCTGAAGTCAGCAGCCAGTCCATCTTGCACACTAAGAATAGAAAAAAAATTAAGAGCTTTAAAAAGCACAACAATTAATATTAATTTTTTATTTTCTATTTTGCAGAATTTACTAGCTTTCATTCCTTTTACACCTTCCATTAAATTAATCACATGGTCACACTGCAACTCTTTTTACATTTGCTTAGATATTTTGGTGCTACAGAATAGCACCTTTCAATAATTACTGCTGTTGCTTAACTTTCTACCCATCTCTTGGAGTACTGCTACTAAACATTCCTAGAAATAAAGTCATTATAATTATTAAGCCTTTCAGCTTCATTACACTTTGTGTATGAAGCAGCAGCTGGATGGAATATTCTATTCTTCTATAGTTCCCTCTTATTATATCTTGATGATATTTAAGCCCTCCAGACGTTTGGGGGAAGTAAATAGTATAGCACTCAACACCTCGAACATCCAAGATAAAGACCTTTGGTTTTAGAAAGGTGATTGTCTCCCTCCACTGCCTCACTCCTCAGCTTTTGTATTTGAGTACTCTCTTCCATTTTTTTCTCTTGAGCTACCAATGCTTCAACATAGCTGGCTGAAACAGAAACCTCCGTTTCCTAATTCCCGAATGCTGAAGAAAGGAATAGGATACTGCGACAGCCGTAGAAGCCCCAGCCAGGTCTCGGCGCTGTTAATAGTGCGTTTCAGGAGAGCCCTGCGGCACCGGCGGTAGCTGAGGGGCGCCGGCCCGCCGGCCGGCACGAGGCCTCCCTCGCACAGCACTGAGGCCTGCACAAATCGCAGAGCGCTACGTGCGCACACACGGTCCGGCATTTTGGGGCTCCCCTGCCCCTGAGAAACCCGCAGCCCCGCAGTACCTGAGGAAGCGCTCCGGGCGCGCCGCGGCGGCGCCCGCCACCCTGAGGCACGTCTCCAGCCCCTTGACAGCCGCCATCTTCCCGCCGCCCGCGGCGCGTGGAGCAACCTGGCACCGCCTCCCCGAGGCCTCCGGCTGAGCAGTCCGGACGACTCCCGCAGCCGGCGCCGAGGTTCCGCAGAGAGGAGTTCCGCCCCGCCCCGGCCTGCCTCCCGAGCCGAAAACATTTCTGCCTCCCAGCCCGTGCTGTTGTCACAGAAACGCCTCGTTTATTCATGTCACACCCGCTTCTTTAGGTGGGCCTGCTCGCGTTCGCACTGAACTGCAAGCGGGGTATTGCAGAGTCATCTACTGATGGCTGCTGCTTCTTCCCCTAGGAAGAGCGTGGTATTGCTCTAGATTGGGATGTTCATCAGCACTGAAAAACCTGCTCTAAATATAGTAAAGCTACAGCCATCTCACTCTGCAGTTTTGTCTCTCTGACCTAGATACAAGGGCTATTTTGGAACCACACATTTCCAGCGGATTCTGTGAGCAAAATGCCCGTTGTTACCTGGCGTCTCCAAGTTCCCAGGTAACTAGGCATGCATTCACACACCTAAGTGATTAGTGAGCACTGCCCTCGTGTTCAACTGTTTTGTTACTTTACATCACATAGTTTCCTTAAAGTTTATTTGATTAAGCACTACACCCACAAATTAAGCACTACACCCACAGGTCCTGGTGAAGAAGCTGCTGGTGCAATTGCGGGAGAAGATCCATTCCTCCTCCACGCTGCAAAATGGGTTAGCAGGGGCTGCCCCCGAGGCTGCGCTCATCCTGCCTGCTGCTGTTCCCAGCCATCTACAGCCATTCAGCACCTGGATCCAAAACTGTGACCAACCTTCTAACTTTGTTCTTGCTATTGCCTCTGCTGTTCCTCTGCTTTCATGTTTCCTTCCTACCAAAAAAAAGTTTTTTCAGTGCACAGAAAACAAAGCCCTGCTATGCAACTTCTGTGTGTTCTCTCATTGGCACTCTGCACCCTCAAAACATTGTGTGGAGCACGGCCCAGCCAGCAGAGACTGGGTACAGGTATGACCTGTACCTGCGCTTCTCCAAACACCACGAACATATCCGACACTTTACAACCTGGGTTGGAAGCAGAAAGTGTCATATACTGGGACTTTTAAATACCGATTTTGACCACTGATTTTCATCTGCACTTTCAATTACTCAGGTATTATCAGATTTGAAATGGCACAAGCTGTTTATATATTTAGGATGTATCACAGCAACTTGCGATGTCCTATGCCCCTGCA
Source organism: Balaeniceps rex (assembly GCA_013401315.1). Lineage (NCBI taxonomy): Eukaryota > Metazoa > Chordata > Aves > Pelecaniformes > Balaenicipitidae > Balaeniceps > Balaeniceps rex. Next base: position 23,572 of record VYZW01044633.1, on the reverse strand, counting down.
CAACAGGAACAGAGCACCAGAAGACAGCCTGCTCATTGTCCCGAGTCTCTTTTGCACAATGCTTTAGTCAGAAAACTTTCTCTCTCTACAGACGTCCCTTGCTATAGCTGGCCTCTTTTGCACTTTCTTTTTCAAATAAATACGGTGCCCAGAGCTGCCCCAGCAGAGGTCCGCAGCATGCAGCGGCACAGCTGCCTCCCTGCAGTCAGGCACAGGCTTCGGCTCCGGCGCGGCCGCCCCGGGCCGTGCACGCTGGCTGGCAGCGGCCGTAGCGCCTGCCCCTGGCCGATGGAGCTTTCTCCTTCTGGGAAAGGCATCGGGCAGCTGCACCCACCCGCCCCAGCGAGGGCTCAGCAGTCCCTCGGCGCGACACAGCCATTGCCGCCGCCGGTGCCTCGTACCAGGGCGCTCCGCTGGCGCCGGTCCTACAAACACAGCCCCCGTCCCGGGCGAGCCTTGGTCGGGGGACTGCTCGGCCACGCCGGGGACGGGGGCGGCGGCCGCTGCCGTGCTGACGGCGGAAGGCGGCCGCTTCCCCGCTACCAGGCCCCGCCTGCCTGCGGCCGGGCTGGGCGCGAACGGTGGGGCGGCGAGATGGCGGCCNGGGCGGGCGGTGGGGCCGGCGCGGTCTCATGCCTCGGCACGGGGCGGGCGCGGGCCTCGGTGCCCGCTCCGGCCTGGAGTTGCTGCCCCGCGGCGGCGGGCACTCCCGCTTCGTGCTGGGGCCGGGCGGGCCGCCAGGGCGGGATCGCGTCGCCCCTGTCTGCTTTGAGGTGCGGGAGCGGTCCCGGGGCTCTCCGTGAGAGCCTTCCAGGCCCCAACAAAACAGAATTGCTTTTATAAACAAGGTCTTCTGATCCAGATGACGGATATATTAACAACTGACATTATCTGGCTTAGAATAAACTCACGCAGCAAACTCCAAACTCCATACTTAAGGCGCAAGGAGGAGCTTGTGTTTTTAAGGTATAACTTGGAGGTCAAATGCAAAGTCATTTCCCGTTCAATATAATTATCTGCACTGTTCACTCTCTTAATAGTACGTAAGGGCAGGTTAAACTCACCGTACCTAAACCATGCTACTTTACTCAGTAGCCATAGACTGTAGGAGAAAAGTGAATGAGAGACTCAGTGCTGTCCATGATCGATCAGTGGGATACTGGGAATGAAAACACCTTTGTATAATTGCACTTGGATGGCAGGAACCAGAGCTGCAGCAAAGTGAGACTGAGTTTCTAGGAACTGTGGAGCCCATGTGATTCCCAGAAGCCACCTCCAGCACAGAGCAGAGCAGCACTGTGGCTGCCTTGTTGGCTGGCAAAGTTTTCAAGATGCTAACACCACCTTGAAATTGCTGGGATTTAAGAACGGCCAGACTATACCCTTTCCCCATTTGGTCCAGAAAGCTAATACACAGCCCCTGTATGCCCAACTCCTGATGGCGACAGCATCCTCTCCATGCTTGGGAGTTTTTCTCAACCTGAAATGGTTGACAGTAGAGCAGTGCCCAGTGACAAGGTTCTTCTTACTCCAACCCACAGTTGCATAACCTCCCCATGGAGAACACGACTGAATTCAGTTGGATTGGGCTTCTGTTTGGTTACTTAGCCATGTAAGTCAATGAACACTGCCCCACATAAGGAGCAACAAGCCTATGAATAAACATTTGAAGGATGAGGATCTCATTTTATGGGGTACTTTAGAGTTGTTACTTCATAATCTGCTCTGTTATAGAATGTAAGCCTCAGTTGGTACAACTGTACATGTTTAAACCCTGATGTGCATAATACTAGTAGATCAGTCAACCATTAACAGAATAAAACCCAAATAAATCAATTTAAAAATACTCTTCAAATGAAGCTGAAGAAGGCGACATACATTCTGCAGTATCACTTGAGGCTAGGAAGCCAGCAGTCATACATGAGAGCAGGGCCTGCTGAATCTTCTCTAAAGGACAAAATATCTAGAAAAATTCAGATTTGTCAGTGTTTGAAAAATGAGGTTTTAAAAAAAAACAGTAGGGGCAAATGCTGTATATACCAGGACAATCAACTGCATGTGTGAATTTGGTCAGCATATGCAAGTTTTTCAAGCAGAATAGGTACTTAGATAGATACTTTAGTCACAGTGTCCATTATCTCCAAAAGAAGCAGAGAAAGTTAAGAATTACTTGAATAATTCTGTAAGTCAGCAGAGAAATGCTTTTGTGATTGAAGAATTTAGCCACAACAGTTAATAGGACTAGTTTTGTGATATATGCATAAATATAAGTGTTTCTTTCCTGAAACATTAAAGTGATGGAGTTTCAATCCGAAGTTTGCTGAAAAGCTTTCTTTTTCACTGCAGGGTCATCTGTTGACTATTGGGTTAGAAGAAGAAGATTAGAATTTTAAGTAACTAATCTATGTAGTTCCTAATCTATATAACACAAGAAAAACACATAATCTCAGTCAATTCATACTGGTAATTATGGGTTTAGAATTAAAGTGCTGTATGCATATGACTAGAGCTAGGATAAATTCACAGGACTTCATAGAATAAAGTATAAAAAAAAAAAACCAAACCTGCTGAAGAGTCCTCTGCCCCTACATGCTCATAGGAAAAATATATAGACTTCTACCACCCAATCCATTAAGTGAGAGGAGGAAACGGAGAGATGCATAAATAATGTCATATGAGTGGGCATTTAAGTATCTTTGACTTTACAAGCATCCTAGGAATATACTTCACTTTTTCAATCTATTATCTTTCCGGGAAACACCACAAAAATCAAATGTTTCTTGGGCAGAAATGAACAGAAATAGCATTTTCTATTCTTTTTGCTATTGCTTCAGAAATAGCTGAATAACAGTCTGTGTCTCTCTTTCTGTCAGTTTACTTGAAAATAGACAAAATACAAATTAAATTATAATAACCATGTAGTTATATGCCCTGTGTGAAGTACAGCAAGAATTATAGATGGGAGATGTCAAAAAGAATGGGAAAAATCCTAGCCTTTCCCATCAGTAAAGATTGTTTGAAAAATCTACATTAGTAGTATTTCTACTGAACTGTGGTCTGTTAATATTTGGAAGAAGGAATCAAACAATAAAAGGCTCTAGGAAACATAAAAAATGATATAGTAAGTGGTCCTTATCTTTCAAAGGATTTTTCTCTTTTGGAGAATACTGACCTCCTCTAAGTGGAAAAGTATCTCTTGCTTCAGCAAGAATTGAATCAGGTCTTAAGAAATTATTGTAGGAAACAGAGCTACTTAGGTAGAATCTTATGTGGACAAAAAAGACTGTATGGTGGGTGGGGTTTTTTTTAATTTTTTAATGCATTATTTACTCTGGTGATCTGGTCAAATTCTAGTCTAGTTAATTATCCATGCCTCTAATTATGCCAACTAGATACTGTGTGTTTCTTATTTTATACATTGTAAAGCATTGAATAGTATTGCTTCCTCAGGCAATTGCCCTGATACAGCTGCATTTAGATGGCAAGTCTATCTACAAAATATTTTCAGCATAGACATTTGAAAAACAAGAATTTTTCTTCCATGTAGAAGCTGCTAGGGGATTTTTTTTTTGACATGTAAAAAGTTGAAACATATTTGGAAATACTGAATTGCTCTACTATGCCAGTACGATAGCCTAAAGGTAACAAGTGAAAAAGAATTGTCCAGAACAATGTGATGGAGGAGATGACAGGATATACCGTGTGAAAGGCTGGCAAGAAATATTTCAGGGCAGTTACTTGCAGAACTGGACAAGTTTCTGGAAATTATGAATGTAGGATGTTGATTTAGTATTATCAAATGATTCTGAATAGACCTACTTTTGTGATACTAAGTCTGTGGAAGTATGTACATTGCATGGTATAATTTTAAGTCTCAAATACTCACAAACACTTCTTCTTCCATCATAGCACAGTGCTCAGAAATGCTTAGATTTAAGGACGGCATCAGTTGTCTTTGTGAAGAAAAATTAACTGACAGCCGTAGAGTCTTGAATTCCTGTGAACTGGTAGTTCTCAGTTTCATACAATGAAGCTAGCTCATTAATTACAGCTACTACTAACCTTACAGAGTACAAAGAGTCTGAAAAAATGCGAGCCAGGCTACTCTCAGTGTATTGCAAACCATCCAGAATCTCAGTGCATCCTTGGCACAATCTCTTAGCAAAACAGCACATTTGTGAATTTGAAGCTAAGAATGCCTCAAAGACTTCCAAAATGCTAAGATGCCTCTAGCTTGGCCTTGAGGCATTGGGAACTCTGACATGGCCTAAAGCAAACTGGCATGAAATTAAAATGCAGCTTTTATGAATAAATCCTTTCATCTAATTCTAATTCTGGTACTGGAAACAACTGATATGATCACAATTTCTTCCCCACCCCCAACCTCTCCAGATTCTAGTATTCTAGCAGATTAATTTTTAATGTAATTAATTTGTAACTATCCTCATTTTATATCTTCTTTTCATGATTTAAAAAAAAAAAAACAAAACAAACCGGGCAACCCTGGAACTATTTGTGAGCAACACAGTGATTTGACACAGATAGTGCAAAGTTTAGTACTGCCTTGTCAGAGCAGTCTGTGAAGAGTTCTGTAGATATTTAAGCAGTTTTTCATGGCACTGAGTTTGTCCATGACTTCTCCATCTTTTGTCTACGTGTTAGCCCTTACCTTTGTGTCATATATATATGACATATATATAACCCAATTTTTTTTTGTAATTACCTTCTAATTTATGATGAGCCAAATCATATTATTTTTCTTTTGTAAGTCACACTGAAGTCAGTGGCACTAGTTGCATTGAAAAAGCTATTATGATTTTGGCCTTTTAAAGATAATCTTCTAAATGGTTATTGGTCAGTTGGACATGATGTTGTTCACAGTACTTAGAACTGAAATACTTCTAAGCACCTTAGAAGAAGAAACAGATCAGTAAAACTAAGTATAAGACCTGTATGGCATGTGAAAAGTAAGAAGGGCAAATGACTTAATCATTGGAGAAAGAGAAAATAAGAAATCAAACTGAGGAGATCTTAGGATTCCTTAAGCCTCAGATGCAACATGACATTTCTTTCCTTGCTGGAGTTAATTCTGACAGCTGAGAGCTCAAGTCTTTTATCTTTTGGATCTTGCAGTATCAGTTCTGTCTAAGGTTTTGCTTCGGTTTTCTTGTTTGTTTGTTATAATTTCTAGCTGTGTAGGCATATCCTCATTTCTTTCTCTATTTTGAAAGAAGCTCTGAAAAATTCAGAAGTCCCTTTTAAGTACATTATCCAGTTGACTGTTACATTGGGCCATGTATTCCTCTTTATAACAGGCATATGTAAGCTTTTACACCAAATTTGTGTTTGTTTTTTTTTTTAATACCTCTGAATAATTACTTACATAATTACATAATTTTCATTGAGCTGTTAGTACTACAGAACAATTCTTTCCTTGGTCTCAGTCTGCCTTCAGCTTTGCACACCGGTGTGCTTACGACATAGGAGTTATATAGGCCTCATTCAAAGGGGAAAGAGTGGATATTGATACTTTCTCAAAAGCATTATATCAGTGCTATTCACTTTTTTCAGGGCTTCTTACCAGATTGCAGACTTCAGCTCCCACAACACGAACTCCATCATCATCGAATTCCTTTTCTCAAAACATTCCAAGCTGTTTGTGGAAACTGGGCCGACTTAATCATGTAGCAATTGCAGTACCTGATTTGGAGAAAGCTCAGTCCTTGTATAAAGATGTGTTAGGAGCACAGGTGAGCGAGACTGTTGCTCTTCCCGAACACGGTGTCTACACTGTTTTTGTGGAGCTGGGAAATACAAAGCTGGAACTTCTACATCCTTTAGGAGAGAAAAGTCCCATTGCAAGCTTTCTGCAAAAAAACAAGACTGGAGGAATGCATCATATCTGCATTGAGGTACTTTAACACAATATATCATATAATAAGATAGAGGTATTAAAGTATGCATAATTTTTTCATAGGTTTGACCTGTATCAAGAACAAATATATAAGGCTGTCACATTTGTGAGAATTTATATTGCATAAGAAGTCTTAAAAGTGCCTTTTT
>VYZW01044633.1:0-17144 GCA_013401315.1 Balaeniceps rex | reverse complement strand
AGTGTCAATTGATTGTTCATTTGAAATTTAAAAAACATTTTCTAGAAATGTCTTTCTATGAACAATTTTATTGCAAAAAGCTGAATTGTAAAAATTCTTTCAATACTGGAGAGGAAGCCTAACAAGTTTATCAAAATGCTTTTCATTTCTTCCTTATGTCTTATTATTCAAAGGAAAATTTTAGACAGATGTTTTGATAGGGAATTTGTTTCAGACAAAATAAGCATTTTAAGAAGAAATTAAATTATTCCTGACCAGCTATAAATGAATTTAATACCTGCAATGAAATGCATGCTGGACATTTGACAGAATAAGAGAGAAATCCGAGACTGATACTCTCCTAACATGGATGCACCCACAGGCTTTCCACTGTTCACTCTCACTGCTTCCTTGGGGATGCAGTAATTCATTCCAGCTGAGCCCAGACACAGTTCCTCTTGTGGCCATCTCTGCAGGACAGGAGCAGCAGCTGCAGTGGCTTTTCTGCTTAGGGAAACAATCTGGAGGGGGCTATGGCACACATTATGTATGCTGTTTTATTTTAGATAAAACTTGACAGTCATGTCATTTTTTTTTAGCTGACTGGTAGTTGTGTGTAGGAAGAACTGTAGTGAGTTCAGAATTTTCATGAACAAAGCTGCTGCAAATGAGTAGGAATTAAATGATGTCTGTTCCTCTGAATTAAAGCTAGGTATTTCCTTCTTCCCTACAATGGCATCATGGAAGTTTATTCACCAAGTTATGTCCAGAAACCTCAGTCTTGAAAAACAGCAATGCTATTATTTTAATTCTAGGTCTCTATTGATTATTGACTATTGGATTGGCTAAACTGACTGCTGATTTTATTATTTTAAAGAATGAATACAGTTAAGATTTGGGAAAATTCAAATTTCATCTGATGACATGACATCAGACTTAAGATCACATTATACATGTTTTTGTTAATTATGTATTTCTGCAGGAAACTGTACTGAAATATTATGTTAAAGGTTATTATTATAATTAAGTTCAATAAGACAACCAGGTCATATTATGGATATGTTTCTGATAATTCCAAGGTTTTTCTTAGGAAACTTTATGCAGCTTAACCTACTCAGGAGGAGGATATATAAATCTAAAAGGGACTTTCCTTTTACCTTCTGCCCATTGCCCCCCCTTTTAACCAGCATCTAATGAGTCAGTGTTCTGTCATCAATTAGACAAGGAGGCATTCTTCTTTAGTTATTGATAGTTTGAAAGCAATATGATCTTCTTAGTAATAGTAATGCAGAGTTTAGATTATTTATGGAGTCCTTATAAAGTAACAACATAAAAAAATCAACAGGCTTTGTGCCTGAGTGATTTTTGTTTAATAATTTCTTAAATATAGCACAATCTATTTAAACAATATTTTATAAAATCTTCAAATAACAAAAGCAAACTTCGGTAGGATTTTTATTTTTAAGACTAGATGTTTTGAAACTGTTTTCTAATTTAATTTATTTTCAGAATTATATTAGAATTTAGAAATAATATTTTAGTACCGAATTATAGTATTGCTTCTAAATGTAGAATCTGCATAATACAGTGTAATATGTTAATTTGCATAAGCTGTATTTTTCTTTTATAAGGTTGATGACATAAAAACGGCTATGACAGAACTGAAGAAAAAAAAGATACGAATATTGAGTGAAGAACCAAAAATAGGTGCACACGGCAAACCTGTGATTTTTCTTCACCCTAAAGATTGCCACGGTGTCCTTGTGGAACTTGAGCAAGCTTGAGCTGTAATATTCGTAAATAAAACAATAGATTAGTTGTGAAGTTACGGAGCTGGTGCTGGGAATATTGATGTGGTATTCAGTCTTTACAAGTTCACTGTAGTTCCTGTAAGTACAGCTTTTGAGTACTGATATAGTGCTACAGATTTAGGGTCGTTTTCTTTTTTTGTTGTTGTTGATCTGATTTTCAGAATTACTATGTTGACATTTCTTGAATTCTTTGTGATTCTAAAGACAAATACATGAGCCAAGTTACATATGTAACATAGTAATTTATGTTCTGTTGCCTCATGTTTGCAGCATGGTTTTACTTCTGTAACCACAGAAACGGTACAGTTTCTAGGTCATCCCACATTATTTTGTTCTACATTTCAGAGCAGAGACCCACTTCTCAGTGACAACAATAAAGCTTAGATATTCCCTTTAGAAATAAAGGAAAAAGAAACATTGTATTTACTGTTTTCACCATTCACCGTCTGTGCTTCACACTGATTGATTGGTTCATGCAATAAAAAATCCTTATGTTACTGTATGGGTGTCTGCAATCAGTAAATAAGTTTTCCTTGGCATAGCAATTACTGCCAAGGAAGTTACCATGCATAAATCATCATTTAGTTGTTTTATGAACTCTGTGGATATGCAGGCAGTGCGAGAAAAGTACCTGAAATGTATTTCAGACTGTAACGTACTTATCACTTCTTAGTTTTTCCAGGTATTGAATATTTGTTTTTCAAGCTTTATCCGTAGGAAGATATCTGGGAGACACCTGAACAAACAGCGATTAACCTTTTCACTTACTTTATAAATATTGTTTTCCTATGCAAAAGCACTTAAAAAATCAGTGGAAAACACAAGCCGTGTAAGTGTTGGTTACATACACTGTCTTTAACATCAGAGAGCATGTCAGCATACTTATGTTTCTGATAGACTGCAGTCACAGTTTGTTGACTTATTCATGGACAGACTTTGCTTTATTGGTGTACACTAAGCAACCAGTGTTTGTCCTGGTCTTGTCTGCCTTAGGCAGCATAAAATGGGAACATGGTTGAGCCCAGAAGGGAAAAAAGGCACATGGGGAGACTGGAACAGGGAACTTGCGCTTGACAAATGACCCAAGCGTGACAAAATTTACTGACAAAATATTAACACTTCATCTTCTGAAAAGCTTGACATTATCAGAAAAGAAGGTTTCACTGTACCTTTTGAAAAAAAAAGAAAACCTTACTTTTATAGGTTTGTTTTGACATGTCAGCTGTAGAAATTGAAGACTTGCTGTTTCTCTCTCTAGTTTTCTTAATCCTTAAAAGTCATATTTTTTCCTAGTTAAACCACAATCTGAATTTTATATTTTCCTACATCTGTGCATATACAATTAATAGTTTCAGCTTGACATGAAGTAAGTTCATTTTAGTGTAGGAGAATTTTTACTTAATGGAAATGGAATTATTTGTGTTCTGTGTCAACCTTGCTACAACAAAATACAAGTGTAATGTTGACCTGAGATTTAAACAGGGCTTTAAAGGCATTGATGCTTCCTCATGAATTTTACTTCTGAAAAAAACTCTGCAAAGCCATGCATTTTTTTTAAATGAGATAGATAATGTTGTACTCAAAATAAATAGTCCTTCTGTCATATTTTAAGAAAAATACAGTCTTCCACAGGTTCTTGCATTTCATAAAATCACTGTTTAGAGGGTAGTTTGTGATCTAAATTCTGAATTGTTTGAATTTAGATATCCTGAGGCTCATGATGGAAAAGCAGGATAATTTGATATTCCTGAAATACGATTCTGCCATTCTGGGAGACATTCTATTAGGAAAGCTGCTTTTGTCTTTCCATTCTTTCAAAGACAGGGAGGCATCTTTTCTGCAAAACTAGCATAGGAATGTCAAGACTAGAAGCCTCACTGGTTACCTGTCAAGATAACTGAACAGAACCTAATACCCTTAGTTTGGTGCAACAGAAAACAGGACAGTCCTCCCTAGGCTCATACTCCATTTCTTTGTCCTGTCTGAAGGAGATGGAATTTTGTGTATGACATCTATCAATACACTCAGAGTAGTAGCTTGATATAGGACTAGGGAATGGAGATATTGAGTAAACAATACTTACTCCACTTGCCTCATTGTGCTTCTCATCTTATTAGCTGAAAGAGACTTTTAATGCTTTTAGCTAGTAACCAGCAATTTTCCTGACTGACTGCAGTGGGGTTGCCTAGCACTAAGTCAGCTGATGTATTTTGTTCATCATAGCTAAGTCATGCTCTTATCTCACTCACAGTTTATACATTTCATCTGACTCCTCCTAAGGTGGAAGTCAAGACATTAACAAAAAAAAAAAAAAAGAAAAAAAAAAAAGAGTTCAGGTCTGTAAAATTAGTCAATACCCCAAACTGGGGCATGCTTATAACAAGCTCTTACCCTTTGGTGGGATCAGACCTCCTTACCTTATTTGTCTGGGTATGTGCTACAAGATATGAGAATTTCCACCTCTGGAGCTCTAGACTTGGAAGGAATAGCCAAGAGGGCTGGACAGCTGAAGAATCTGAAGACAGCTAAGATGCATTGAGAGAAGTTTCCTGTTCATAAGCCTAACTTCCATAGACCTCAGTGGGAACAGGATCAGCCCCTATACTTCTAACAAACTTCTAGTCCTTCACCTTAAACCAGAGAGCCTTCACAAGCCATTCTTTGCTCTGACTTTCTAAGGGTTTGGTGGGGGGGTTAGATATATGAGCTTTGTCACTGACATGATTATAAAAGGGGAATAACATCAAGAAAAACCGTGGAAATTCAGGGATGGAAACTGGAGCAATAGAGAACTGTGACTTGTTTCTTCCAGTGGAGGGACACTTAATGATATACCCTGTCGCACCAGCATACAACTTCTGGAAAGAGCAACAGCGATTCAGATAACTGGAGCCTGATGAGTTCAGAAGGGAATTCGGCTTTGACAATTGGTATTTGGTTTTCTTTTTTTTTCAAAAGGTACAGTGAAACCTTCTTTTCTGATAATGTCAAGCTTTTCAGAAGATGAAGTGTTAATATTTTGTCAGTAAATTTTGTCACGCTTGGGTCATTTGTCAAGCGCAAGTTCCCTGTTCCAGTCTCCCCATGTGCCTTTTTTCCCTTCTGGGCTCAACCATGTTCCCATTTTATGCTGCCTAAGGCAGACAAGACACATTTTTCTGGACTCCATCAACATTACTCAGGCAGCTAAAGGGTTCATAATTAAATAATGCAAAATATCTTTTTTTATTTCCTCTGTGCAACCCTCAAGTCTCTCTTAGGTGGGAGGAGGAGATCAGGCTGCAGAATGAATCCCATTCCATATGATGAGACAAACCTAGAAGCAAACTCAAAAAGCTGAGAAAAGAACTAACTATATGCCTTTTAAAGCTAACCTTACAGTTTTGCAAATTGGCAAAAACTCTGGTCCCAGCATGCTTATACTGCAATTAATTCACCTGAATTAAAAAAGAAAAAAACACTGGATATTTCATTCTGAATTCAATTGCTTTCATTATTACCATATTTACCCAAGTTATCACAAGTTTTGGAAGAATGTACTCTACCATGATGCCACAGCTACAGTGCTTAATGCAGTTAACAGAGCCTGAAAATATAGAAAGCTGTGAATGAATTACAAGAGGAACTGAAGATGGCTTTTGCAGACCACCTCCTGAGTAGATAATACTTCTGAGTTTAATGCTGAGACTAGAGTTTACTTTCTTAATGCACATGCAGAAGCATTGCTGTCTACTGTTAAGGACAATCCTTGGATTTGGTCTTTATTGCTAAGATAGATGAATGGAAGTTGGTGTGACCAAGGTAGTCTCATAGAAAGACCAGGAAACATGGAGATGTTTACAATATCTAGTTGAGGTACTTAGAGTAGGTGCTCTGAATCATTTCCTTGGTGGTTCATTTGATTCTCTCCTACAAGAAATTCTTCCTGTAGTGATCTGACTTGGGTTTGTTGGACTCAAGAACCCTTAATTAAAAGTTAGAGCTAATTGTTTGAGTAAACACTCGGTTCTTTTACCAAAGCAGTTGTCATGTTGGCCAAATTATTAGACTGTGAAACAGAAGAAATCCCTAAAATGGTAGCCCTGGTGCTTCTCATAAGGGTGCTGGGTGGCATCAGACACTAAAAGGTAACCGTCAGTTTAAACTTGGAACATTGAATCATGTAAGATTAATATGGAAATGAAAACTAACGACAATATATAAATTAATTGGCCCAATGCTGACATTTTAAAATGGAAGACCTCACCTTCTTAGGAATGCAAAATCTGTCACCTTTGATAAGCATTTTCAAAGCAGTTTGAACATTTTATGAAACGTGTATTTATCGTATTGTGAAGGAAAGAGGTTTGCCTCCTGGGATGGTATAATCCTTAAATATCTATAAACGATGTAATCTGTCTTAGTTTCATGTTCATTTGCACTGTCTTGCATGTTTTTAAACAGCATTGTTAACCGAAGTCCACAGCATAGATTCACAAGTGAGGAAGAGTTCCCTCAAACATTTTAAAGTAATGATACATTTTGAAGCACTTCATGACTTTTCTAGGTGTAATCTAAAGTGATCTTTTAACTGTTATGCTTTGTTAACATAAAAATAGCAAATAGATATTAAAATCTTCTATAAAATAGATCTTTAATGAAGATTTTTACTTATTTTTAACATTGCATTTTTTCAGTAATAAAGGTAGGTTTAAACCATGATTAAAAAAAAGTTCTGAAGTAACTGTGGGTACTCTGAAGGCATATGTGACGATGTACAGTTTGCATTAAATAGGGGGAATATCCCACTTCTGCATCTGTGGCTGGCTTATATGGAAAAGATTATTTCCAGAAATCGAAGAGTAGCAGAGAGGTGCATTATTGGACTGATATTATGCACCTTATTTTTACCTTCCATTTTGGTATGTAATTTTCTATAATAACCATCTGTCTGAGTCACTGTCTCCAAAATCAGGTGGAAGGAGAATGTTTGTTAGGAACTTAAATTTAAGAAGTTAAAAAATATATCCCACTCCCTCTGGGACCCCTGCAGTCTTTGAGAGGTCAGTTGTAGTACAACAGTTGCAGCTGCAGTAACTTCAAAAAGAAAACACATACCTGCCCTATCAAGCTGGGAATACTGCTTTTGGTATATTGATTGAGAAAGCGAAAACTTCCTTACATACATAAGGCTATTTCATCACGTCAACAATTTTGAGAATTAGTAATATGAATTAAAACATGATTTGCCAAATGTTTAAACAACCCATCTACAGATTACATATAACTTCCTGTAGTTCTGTGTAAAACATACATGCAGTTTATGTAATGTTCATACATACAGTTTATGTAGTGTTCAAGTTCTCATAATCTTCACAAGAGAACCAAAATCAGTCAAGTAATTAGGATATAGAAAGGGACAGATGAGAAAAGTCACCATAGAAAACCATGATAGAAAATAGCCTCTTAGTAGCAAATGGCTACTCTGTAGTTAGTGAATCTTAACAGAAATCTTAACAACTAAACAAAAAACAAGAATTAAAAACCACAAAATGGTGTTTCCATGAAAACCATATTTTCATGGTTTCCATGAAAAAAGGGCCTTTACATGTACATGGAATTTGACTCGGTGCTAAGCAACTGGTATAGCTACCCCAGGGCAAACAAAAGCACACCAAGTTGGACACACAATTATAGTGAACATTGACACCTAGCTGATTGGAATGCAATATAATTACATTAAGAAAGCTTTTCACTTTTGCTATCATGAGAAAGGTTACTTTTTACACTCAAGAATAGCTATGTCTCAAATTTTCATACTTATGAGCAAGTCCTGTCATAATTGCCTGAGAGCACTTGATCTCACATATGTTCCTTTATATACAAAGAAATCACCATCACCTAGCTGCAGTAGAAAGATCTAGTACTTTCTAACAAAAGGCCTGAGGAACCAGCTATGTTTATCATTCACTGTAAGAAATGTTCTTGGAGAAACCCACTTCAGTGAGCTTTTAAATACTACAGATCACATCTTCCATTTTTAATCTTTATGGGGGGATCTATCTATTATCTGCACAAGGGCATAAAAATAATGATTTGATCTCATAAATCTGGCCATATGATGGATTGTGACTAAATCCAGTAATGTCCCCTACTGTAATGTTCAAACTTTTGGTGTTTAATTTGATTTTTGTTGGACTGGAGCACCTCGAGCAACAGGGAAACCTGAGGTCTAGCTAGCAGGATTACACAGCTAGCATTCAGGAAGGCACTTCACAGAAAAATGGTATGGAAGACTCACAGAAAACAACATATGCTATGGCCCACCACCAAAGCAGGATCCCTAGGTGCACAGACTGGCGGTGCAGGATGGCCTTGCACAGGAGTGGAGGCCTCCAACAAACATACCTGCCTACCACTGCTGATTGAGGGGCTCCTGAAGGGTAGCCAGGCCGAAGGGTTGCTCCATCCTGCAGGGTAGGGGTGCAGGAGTGAGGTGCCCTGCAGCCGGCTCTCCTCAGTGTCCAGGTTTGGGCAAGCTCCTCCACAGGCACGTGTGAAGCTGGCGCAGAGCTGGGCCTCCAGCCTTCAGTATCTGTGGAAGAGCATAGTTGACAGGTTAGTCCCTATCACCAAGACACCCACTTTTTGTGCCATTTTGTGAGAAACTCAGGAGCGTACAAACACGGCATCACCTCACCTGCCCTCTGTGAGGCACCGCAGGGAGTTCTGCCATTACCTTTTCCAACCTCGCTGGGAGCAGGCCGAGCAGGACCCTGTGAGCGGAGAGCGACGCCCGCGCTTCGGGGCACGAAGGCTGGCAGGCAGGGCCGGAGCCAACCGAGCGATGGGGGGGAGCGGGCCGGAGCGGGCGGGCTGAGGCAGTGCTGGGGAGAGGCGGGGGACTCCGGGCCGCCCGGCCGCGCCGGCCCGGCCCCCCTGAGGCGCCGCGCCGGCCGGGCTATGCGCCATGCAGGTTCCCGGGCGGTCGGCGGTATTCTCTCACGCAGCTTTCCGGGCCCACCAGCCGTCTCGGTGTGTGGCGCTGAGGCAGGCACACAAAAGAGCGGCTGCAGCTGCCCCCGTGTCCCCGCCGCGGCGCGGGGTGGGGACCGGCCCCGCCGCTGCCAGCAGGGGTAAGGAGCGGGGGCACGGGACCGGCGGCCGGTGTCGTCGCGGGGACCTGCGGCTCCGCCGGGGGTGGGGCGGCAGCATCCCTGCGGGTCCCCTCAGGGGAGCAGGGAGCCTGCGGGGCCGGGCGGGCGCTGAGGGGGCGCCGCGGCCACCCCCGCCCCGCGCGAGCGTTGCTCCCCTTGAAATCGGGGCTGGGGGCTGCCCGTCCGGCGAGCAGCTGCCCCCGCCACATCCTCATCCCCAGGCAACCGAGCTACCCGCAAGGGGACGGGGAGCCGGGGCGAAGGGGAGCCCCTGCGGCATGGCGTCGCCGCCGGTGTGGTCGCGGTCGGCGGCGCGGCGGCGGGGGGCTCCGGCACAGGGGGCTGCCGCACGCCCACACGTCCCCGCTGGCACGGAGCCGCTCTTCTGCCCGCTGTGGCGGGGAGGCGGCGGTGAAGGATTTGCGCCGCCACCGCCTCCTGACAGCCGTTGGAGAGCTGGCAGCGTCTCCCCAGAGCCGGGCTGCCGTTGGGGACAGCGGGTGCCCCGCGCCGCCGGCTCGCGATCAGCTCCCTCTCGGGAGGGCTGCGAGCGCTCCGGCGCAGCCCGCCTCCCGACCGCCTCACCTCAGCCGTGCCTTAACGTCTGCTTTCGGTAATGCAGGGACCGGCAATGCAACATATGCATAATGTCTGTGTTTTGTGGGAGGGCGGGAGGCTTAAGAGTCTGTTTGTCTTAATAGAGTCAAAAGAAATGCGAGAGGAGCCCTCATGTAATGCAGCACCGCTAAGAGTTTGTATTTGTTTCTGATTTCATGCCTCCAGTGTAGCAAATGGATCAGAGCTTTTGATCCACTCTTTTCCCGTTCCCTTCATCATGAGGTCTGGAGGGAAAAAGCTGCTCAATTAAGAATACTTGATTTTTGTTGGGATAAAGAGCATAGGACATTATAGCATGGTCTGTTTTCCCCTTTTTAAACAGTTTTTTGAATACGTGGGGGGTTTTTGTATTGCCATAACAAAAGGGATGGGGGTGGGGGAGAGGAAGGGAATGCTGCGTTTGGAGCTGCGTCTTGGAAAGGCAAAGACTGGCTCATTTTGCCTCAACTAGCAGTCTGCACTTTCAGATTTACGTACTTTGCACCCTCAATGTCGTTTTGATGGTTGTTGCACGCTAGTGAGGGCATGCGAGAAAAGAAATTTAAAGAAAGACGAGATCACACAACATTCATTGTACAAAGGTAACGTGCATTGCAGTGATGTTTAAGAAAAGTCTTAAATTACTGTGACCAGTTTAGGTAAAAAATGCAAGTGGTGTTTCAGTTGTATTACCTGGTCAAGGCCACGCTATAATCTCCCAGGAGGGGCTGGTAAATCCGTTTGCAGAAAAGGTATTTCATGTATTATGCCTGTTACCCAAGAATCCCTCATTACTTAACCAGCAGAACTGAAAAACAGAAACAACTGCTATCGTAGTTTTATGTGGTTGTGTGTAAGCAATAGCATTTTGACGTGAGGTAATTTTAAAAGGGAGGAATTTTAGTGTAATTCTTTATTGCCACTTAAGTAAAAATACAGTATGTGCTGGTTATCTGTATGTTGAAAAGCGTAAAATTGAAGTTTATGTTAAAGCATAAGATTGCAATTTATCACTGTATAGTCCAGATTCTCCTCCATATGGGACAGACAAGGATGAAAGAGGTTTTCTTTCCGTATGTTGTTCTATGGGTACTAAAGTGCTAAAGGGGAAGCCACTGTCCTTACTTCACTTCAGGATCATAGGATTTCAGGCTGCAGACTTGTCCTTGTAAACCTTGATTGTCAGGCATCCTAAACCTAAATTCTCTGATAGTTTAGCCCTTATCTGCACTTGGAAATATCTACAGCTATTTTTAAAAATGCAGTGTTGCCTCTAATCAGCAGCTGCATTATTGCTTCCCCTTGATCCTCTGATCGTAAAGGAAAAGTGTTCTTGAAAAGGACATAGCTGCTCAGCTCTTTTGGTCAAAGACTTATGATTCTAAGGAAGAATCTTGAAAAGCACTTTTTGTACACTTACTTGGTTAATGCCAGTTCAGGTTGGAGACTGGACGTGAATTTAAACAAGAGCTAGGTTTTTAAAAAGTGACCTTTACTTAAGGCTGTGAACATGAGGAACCACTTCAAGAAGCATAATTTTACCATCTCTCCAGCTGTTCGGATATGAACATTTGCTAAGAAATAATTTGTGAAAATACCATGGTTTAAACCTCTTCCAGTTTATATTCCTGTGCTGAAGGTAGAGAAATCTAGCAATAAGTGATCTGTTCCAGGCTACCAGCTCACAGAGAGAAATAAGGAAGATCCTAGTTTTGTCCAGAACAAAATCTTGGTTGTAGCCTTTGAACACATCAAGTTTTAGATTAATTCCCTTGTAATCTGTGTTTAAATAAACAAGGCAATGCTTTCATGCTTTAAGCCATTACAATGATAGAGGCTGGGGAGCAGCCCTGCCAAGAAGGCCCAGAGATGCTGGTGGACAGCAAGCTGCATGTGCACCAGCCATGTACCCTGGCAACAAAGATAGCCAGGAGCATCCTGGTCTGTATGAACAAGAATGCAGCCAGTAGATCAAGGGAAGTAATTATTCCCCTCTACTCATCATTCAGTAGACAGCATCCAGTTTTGGCCACCCTGGTACAAGGAAGATATTAATGAACTGGAGTTCTGCAGAGGCCACCAAAGGGGTTGGGGCTGGAGGCCAGGCTCTGTGAGGAGAGGGTGAGGGAGTGGGGCTTGCGCAGCCTGCAGAAGGGGAGGCTTTGGGGGGACCTAACAGCACCCTTCCAGTACTTACAAGGATGTCTTCAGGGAGGTGGAGCCAGCCTCATCACGTGGTATGTGCCAGAGAATGAGAGACAGTAGGCATATGTTGAAGCGAGAGGTTCAGACTGGATATAAATAAAACCTTTTGCCCCACAAGGACAATCATACATGGGAACAGGTAGCCCGGAGAGGTTGTGTGGGCTCTGTCCTTGGAGGTTTTTAAGACCAGACTGGATAATGCCCTGAGCAACCTGATCAGGCCTCACTGGTTTGAGCAGGATGTTGGACAAGAGACCTCCAACATTCTTTCCAACCTGAATTGTTCATGATCCTATGAACAATTGTATGCTTGTGCCTATCCGTACAAGATACAAAAAGCAGACATGTTTCCAGAAGTCAGAATTTTTTTAGAAAGAACAAGAGTTTCTATTCTAGGGCTAATCCATGCATCTCAGCAAAGATGGAGTATAATATCAGTGTGATACATTGGCCTCTATTACCTGTGTAATAGTACATTACTATTAGTACAAACTAATAGCTTACTGTAAGCCTCCCAAGGAAGAAATATTTGCTTGAAATATTTTTCTTTTAATGTAGATATAAACAAAAGGAAGAACATACTTCTTGCAAGCAAGAGCCTTTCTACGTAGTATCTTTTGGCACTCCTGTGAGGCAATTAAAGCCTTGCAACCTTAGTGCAAGAGACATAATGATAGTTCTTATAGCTGGAGAAAATAAAGCACTGATGCAGTCACATGCACTTCACAAGTTAAGAGGAAGAGCTGAAAGCAGAATCGGAATTCACTAGTTTTTAGACACTCCACAAAACATGCAATTGCTGAGTCAAATGTTCATTATAAGTACTTTGGATACTTGCAAATGCTTTTAGTCTACTGGAGAGAGAGCATTAAAATGTAAGATACTTTTTTTCCTGAGGACCCATTTTGCCTTGAGAGCTGTGTGAAAAGCAGCTCAAGAAAGCACCATGTGTTTCTTGAAGTGTTCAGTGCTTTAGGCTCGTGCTGCCTGTGGGACATGAACATGCAGCACTTAGGCTTTATCATGGCATCCATGAGAAGATGGCTTTCATTCCAATTCTCAGTTTTGTCTGAACTTAAAGTCTCATCGTGGCTAATGATACAATTTTCCAGAAGAAAGGTCTTATACAACTGGTAAAAATACATATAGAATGAAGTGTTTGTTTCTGATGCTGGTAGGTAAATGCACTGTCATTTGAGTACATGACATTCCTTTCCTTTTTTGTTGCAGTACTTACTGTCTTCATTCACCTGCTGCAGCAGAGGAAGGTGACTTGCACTTCAAGAGGAGTAAGTTAAAGCTGAGCAGAGACTGGTACGGAAAACTCTGGGATTAATAGGTCCTTCCACCTAAGCAAAAGGGGGAGAACTAGAAGCCCTGTAGGTAGGGATGACAAGAAAGAGGTGTCATTGTTCTTGGATGATAAGGTTGCATGAAATACTGCTGGAGATGCATACTCTGAAGTATACTTGTGCATGAAGGGATCATTTTCTTTTGAAATAGAAGTAAATGAAGAGGAAAGGAAAGTTGGCAAAAAGGTGTACAAAAAGTCTTGGAATGGAGAAATATCTTAATTATAACCAGCGTGAGGTTTGGAATCTAGATAAGGATTTTCAAATAGCAGTACTTCTGCAATGCAGACATCTGCTGATACTCACCTGGACTACCAGTGGGAGCTGCACGGAGGAGCATCTTGGGATAGTTGGCTGTTTTGAACTATTAAGATGACGTTTCCTTCAGAAAATAGCCCTTCTAGTTACAGACTTAGTAATGAAGATTCAGCCACATAGGAGTAACTTACTGTTTTATTACTTAAAGGACAGGTTGAATATTTCCATTCTATTAATTGAATGAAGTAGTTTTTGAACTTCATTTTGTACACTGATGTTAGGACTATTTGTGAGCATGTCACCAGCTAGTATTATTTCCAGACTTCTGTCTTTCCTTTTACTTTCTGAGACATCCCCTTCACAGAAGCACTCATCAGCTACAACCTTTGCAGAAATTCCTCCCCCCAAGTCAATTGTACCGTAACTCTGATCATTTTCAAAGAGTGAAATCTGCTGGTTTTATTCCTAAAACATTTCTACAAGAGAGGCCTGCCCTTGCAAGTTTTTCTTTTATACGTCATCTACCTTTGTGTGTTAAGGGTTCACAGGATCTAATCCTTGAAGAATTTAGTGAAATTCTTTCACCTGAGTACAGTGGTTAGATTCAGCTAAGATTTTGTAATGTCGTCATAGCAGGCAAGTTACGTCTTACTGTCATGAGTATAGCAACATCTTAAAAAAACAAAACAAAACAAACAAACAGCTCACAACCCAACATAATAGTTTTGTAACACTAACCATGAGTGGCAACACTGTTCTGGTGGGTGTGCAGATCTAGATGCTTGACCACTGTAGTCCAGAATGCCAAGAGATGTTGTTTAACACGGGAACATCGGGCTTTTTGGGTTCATTTCCATTTTCTCCAGTAAGGTATTTTTGTTGCAGTGACTGTAGAAGAGTCATCTCTGCTTTCCAGTTGTTCCACTTCGGATTTGTTGTGAGTGACAACCAAATGATTATCTTAGCATGACACTGCAGAGTTCTCCTGGGGATTTAGTGAGATAGTAATTCCAGTAAAAATTGAACAGAAAGTTCATATTTTAGCAGATAAACAGAGATGGAGAATTCATATCCTTATGTATAGACTTTCATCATTCCACCTCACTGTGTTAAGAGCCTAAGTCCACAGAAAGAGCTTCATTCAGTTGAGGTTTTAGGAGTGACATCAGAATGATCCCCTGGGATCACTGTGTGGTCTGCTCCTCTGGATAAGCTGCTGAAGAAGGAAGTGTAGGAATAAATGGAGAAGACCTTGCATATCTTGGGATTCTAACAGTTAATGTAAACCTTAGTTGCACTACCAACTAGCAACAGACAGCAGTGACAATGTCACCTCTATTCTCCACAAACATACTGTGCCTATCTTTGGGAGAATCACATGGATAGATCTCTTAAGGGGCTCTGGAAGGGAGTCCTTAGGAATCCTGCCATGCGAAAGACCATTGGTCTCAGGCAAGGTGACCCTGTAGCACCCAGAAATCCTTAATCACAGGGAAAATTAAGTCGTTGCAGCATTTCATACTAAGGAAGAAACAAAGTGCATCAAAAGCCAGGTGGAACCAATTTTTGTTGTCACAAAGCATTTGTGACAGGGCAGGCACTTTTGAAGTGGTTATGGTAATAAAACTTGGAGAAAGCTCATCTTCTGCGTAAGGGAGAGACCTGTAGACCTGTAAGTGCTGACTTACTTTAGGATTTCTAAACTGATTAGAGAAATAAAATTAGCGTTTCGGAAAGCAAGAGAACATGGGAGGAAGGAAGCAAAGAAGGAGGAGGGGAAACAAGACAACATCTGTATTGTTGGTGGTGATAGTGGTGTGTCTGTATATGAAAATTTCCTGAGGAGGAAGAGGAAGTGACAGGAATTTTTGAAGTGTAGGCTCCAAAAGAGTGATTGTTTAGGTAGAAGTAGGGAGCCTGAATGAAACATCAGCTGTAATTCCAAAATCAAGGCGATACCTGCCTCAAATTGTATGAAACACGAGACTATGAAGTCATCAGTGTGTTGACTGCATTAAACCAGAATAAACAACTACCAAGGAGCAAAAAATTCAGGCTCTATGTCTGTCTTTTTTTGGTGTTCAATTGTTCCAAAAGCATTTAGACAAGTATTTCTAATCAGCATTTTTTTCCCCTGTATACAAGTTATAACATAGGGTGAGAAGCCCAAGTTCCACAAGGACAGCACCTATCAGTGCACCTACCAGTATTATAAGAACCTCCCAGAAGGAGTAGCTGTGTTTGGCATTCAGTGTTCAGGTTCAGTGAAATAACTGATCTTTATGTGAGAGAAAGAATAATAAAGAAAATAAGATTCCCACACAGCCCTCCACACATTTACTGCCTTCATGCACTAGACAGAAACAAAGGTACTCGGGTGGACTTGCTGTCACCCACTGTGCCCTTCAAAATCAGAAGATCGTCTGCTGTACTTTACTGGTTAGCCTCTGTTCTAGGGAGTCTCGGAAGTGCTAGTTAACTTTGTCTTTTCCTGCCCCAGCAAAATGGTAATATATTCCTGAATGCCTGGTTACTGAAGCANTCCCCGCCCCAATCACCAAGAGTGAAATGACATCAAGAAATTGATGTTACTCTCTAGAATCACTGATACCAGCTACCACAAAAATATCATTTCAGTGCAAGGGCAAATGCACCCTTTTGGCTTAGACAAATCTTAAAATAGGCCTCAAAACTCATACTCTAAAAGCCAAGGGAGATGCCTTTTCAACACATCAGGGAGAGTGCATGGAAATGGGATTGCTTGTTTCTCATTCAGAAGCAAGATTGCTTCAGAGCAAGATTGCTACACTCCTCAAATCCACACCAAATCTCTCTCCTGGGAATGAAATCTTGTATTAAACACTGTTACTAAGCATATCCTTTTTTTTTTATTTTAATGTTTTCTTCTAATCTGTAGCTTTTCTGTCTATTAAGGATGGCCATCCTGACTGCTACCAGGTTTCACAGGGTTGCTGTGCTGTCTTGAGTTTCAAAGACCCCTACAACTACTAATGTAGGAATAGTCATAAAGGCAGTTATACAAAGACGACAAATATTTCTACTCATAAACTGATCCAGTATGGGAAAGAAGCAAAGACTTGCCTCTGTTCCAAATTCTTACTATGCAGCATAGCATGTTGTTGCCATGCTACCAGAATTGCTTGCCTTGATATTTAAATTTACCCTTAACAGATTTGCATTTAAAAAGAATGAAGTGTTAACAGTACATTAAAATATAAAATCACCTTACAAGACATAAGCCTTGTCACCAATTTGTTCATGTATTTTTGACCTCTACAGATTTTTATTTTCTTTCCTAAATAAACCCCACCATGATAACAAATCTCAGAGATGAACGAACCAGAGATGAATGAAATATGGAAAGGTTCTGTTTGGTAGTGCAATAAAGGTTTATATCAAGGGAGGAATATAAATTATAGTTTCCATACTTAACGAAAACATGCATTTTGCCTACCTTAGTTGCCATTCTTCATAGCCTCTGATTTAGCACTACAAAGGGAAATCAGAGTATAATGATATTTTCTTGTTATTGCTGGGTTGTGGAGGAGAAAGGAATGTTATTTATATATAGGTATGTATATGTGTGTGTGTATATATATATATAAAATGTCCTTTAGGCACAAAATCTTGTGTTACTGGAAGACAACTCTTGATTAGAGATAAGGCAGCTTTAAAAAGAAACTTATCCCTGTGATATTCTTAGCCAGTGAATCAGTGTGGCTTTAATTATGTAGAAGTATTTGACATATTATGGCCCAGGAGATAAGAGCTGTTGCATACTGGAT
>VYZW01044631.1:0-39227 GCA_013401315.1 Balaeniceps rex | reverse complement strand
AAAACCCTCAACCCCTCCCCGGTTTGTCCTTAAATTACAGAATAAAGCGCCAGGCGGGGCCGGCGGCAGCTGGCAGAGCCCCCGGCCGCTGCACGGCCCTCGCTGCGGGCCCGCGGTCAGCGCCAGGCCCTGTCAGCCGCCGGCCCCGGGGCCTCTGGAGGCCACGGCCCAGCCCCGGGCAGCCCCAAGAGGAGCGGGGGCCCGGGCCGGCAGAGCGGAGCCCACGGTCCCACCCGCTCCCCGGCCCGGGAGGAGCAGCCCCGTACACCCGCGGCGCTTTGGTGAGGCTTCACGGAGCCTTCTCCTCCTCTCGCCGACTGCGGTCCCGCATTCGGACCCGTTTCCCAGCTCCGTGCGAGCTCCAGCTTTGCTCAACAGCAAAATTTCCCGCAAAGCAGCAGCAAGCGCAGCCCGAGGTGCCGAGCTCCACACAGGCTCCTGCAGCGGCAAGACGGACACCGGCCCCGGGGAGGGCAGGACCTGCCGGAAGGCAGCCTGCATCCCTGCCGCCAGCTTCTGGATTCTCCTGCTCTGGCAGCAGCTCTGCTGCAGCTGCTTGATCCCCTGAATGTCAAATTAGGCGTTTTCCCCCCCAAGCCAGGCCCCGTGCGCGAGGGCAGCGGGAGGATCGCAGCCTCCCCAGCAGCAGGGAGGAGCAAATCTCAAAGAAAGCACAAAAGCCGCTTTTCCTCCGGCCACGTAACTCCCTGCGGGTACGGAGCAAGGCAGCTGCCGCCCCCCCGGGGAGCCACGGCCCAGCAGCTGGGTAAGGCTTACAGATCTCTTTTTTTTTTTTTTTTTTTTTTTAATTAAAAAAACAGGAGAATTCAGATCAAAATGCTTCAGCTTATTTTATTGATCAGCTCAGCCTCCCCTCCGGTCTCTCCCACCAAGCACTCCACCCCGGTACGAGCAGTCCCTGGCAGGCAGAGGCGACGCAGCTCCTGCCCAGCTGCTGAGGAATTTCAGGAGCATCTTTGGTCCTTTGTGTTCACGCAGACAACTCAACGCTGACAAACACACGTCAGGGCTACAGGCAGGTCTGACCCTGCAGAGCAGGCGCCTGCCCTCGCCCTGCCCTCGCTGCCCGGGACAGCCCAGGGCGGAACCTGGCAGGCAGCAAAGGGCAAGAAGGGGCAGATCCAGCCCCTGCTCCAGCTCCCTCTCGCTTTAGAAAGGCTGGTTGGTGCCGCAGGGGACGAAGCCCAGACCTGCGTCCCCTCTGCGGACTTAGGGACGCGCTCTGGAGCCCGCTGCTGTCCCTGCCCCCACAGACACATACGGAGGATGGCCACGGAGCGGCTCCAGGGCTCCTGGCCACGTTGCTTGTGCTTTACGACGGCGTAATGGAGAAGCTCACTCGTACTACGGGGGAATCCTGAGGGTTAAGGCCGTGGCAGTCACGGGGAAGTGGTGCGGGTGGGCCTCCTGAAGAAGTACGCCCAAGTCCGTGGCTGTTGCCCTGCGGCTCTGTGTCATTTTAATGAGAAATTAAGACGACATCCTTCGAGCAACAGGCACACGTCCCAGGCAGGCGGCAGCAGAGATCCCGAGTGACCAGAACCGGTGTGTCAGTCCCACGTGTCCGATAACGACCCCTCCCTGGCTCTGCGAGGTCCCATCGGACACGAACTCCACGAGGCTAGTTTACCAAAGACACTTGGAGATACGGATATAAAAACCACCACAGTGATGAGGTCTGTAGACTCCAGGCTGGGAAATTTCAGCCATTCTAGCGAGAGCTTTGGGATTTGATTTCTTACATTCGCAAGTCAGGATGTAAAAACAAAACAACAAAAAAAAACAACCCCAAAGGGATGAATCACTGTCTGGGAGCCTGAAACGAAGCAGGGCTCTCACAGAAGCTCTTCCCTTCCTCGCTCATAAAATTCATTTCCAGGGGCGGAGTACTGACATCTACGGATGTAAGACACAGTGCGGAGGGGGGCTGGGAAGAGCACACACAAAACAAACACGCTCCACCGCGTTACGGAGAGAAGAGGTAGGTATGCTTGAGCCAAGCCCCCGAGCCCGCCCTTTTAAGCCACGTCTTTTGTTCCCAAATTAGTCACCTCTTGCAGAAAAATCAAGCTGGTTGGGGGCGGGGGGCAGCCTGCAGCCCCCGGGTTGAGCTTCATAATGCACTTTGGACAGGAGAAGTCAAGCTTGAAAGCACAGATGAGAGTTGAGCATCCGGGGAGGGTGGCGAGAGCAAAGCTCCGTGTTATTGCTAGTGTGGGGCCAACCAATTAAATCCCTGGGAGTAGAGGCAGCACAACGGCAGCAGTTGTGCCCGTTTAAGGCAGCGTTTCTACTAAACTAGGTTCCTAAACCACAGCTATCTCCTAAACATGCAAGACTAACAGCTCCCATTTCAAGAGAAACACCAAAGCAACTGGCTAAGCTGGTCCTCAACTCATGACTCGATGCTTCTCCAGAACAAAGCCTTTCCCGAGACGTGCGATCCCTGGTTCCCCGCAGCCCCGGCCCTCTGCCCCGCACAGCCCGGGCGAAGGAACCCAAGGCGGGTGCCAGAGGAGCCTTTCCAAGCAGGCAGGGGAACCTCGCGGATGACCAACTCCGTTCTGAAAGGGTTGTCGAGAGCCGGACGGAGAAGGCAATTCGATATGAACGAGATGTTGAAAAAGGTGCTTGAAAGCTGGCCTGGCAGGGAACCAAGGTAGATGGCAACCTCTGAAAGCCAGAGGACAGCAGGAGCTTTTCTTTCACGGTTGCCATCTCCTTGGCCACCTGCAAGCACGCGCAGGGAGGTGCTACCGTCGCAGAGACGCACGAAGCCCACAGTTCCCTGCGCGATGCTCACGGGTCCAAGGAGATCCCGTGGGTCCAAGCATCGCGTCCAGCAAAGTGCTGCTGGCTTAGACCAACCACTGCCTGAGCAACGGCGGCCAAAAAAACAGCTGGTTAACTTGAACCTTCCCCACGGAGCTCCTCAGCCTCGTGCCTGTGGCCAACACCCGCAGCCACCCACCGAGCACGACCACCCCGCTCACACGCTCCCGTCCGCCTGCGTCATCTGCTTGATCTGCCGGCTGTGGACCACCTGCTGAGCCCCCTCCGCAACTTGGTTTAATCGTGTCTCTAGAGCACTGCGGAGGTCGTTTACTTTCACATCTGGAAGGGGGTTCAGGCCAATGAAGACCCCCGCCCCCTGGGCAGCCTCCTCCTCGGGAGGCAGCAGGTCCCGTCTCCTCCGGCGGAGGTCCAGGTCCGCCTGCAGTTTCAAGTCCCGGTTCGGTTTGACATCGTGGTCCAGCTTCTGGTCCCCCTGGGCAGCCGCTCCTCTCTCGGACTTCTGGGCGGGAGCGTTCTCAGGGCCCGGTTTCTTCTCAGCATCGTTTGAGAGCCCCCCATCCCCATGCCTCTGCTTGCTCCGGAGGCCTCCCTGCGGGTCCTGGGCCACGTCCACCACGTTCTCCCGAGGAGCTTCTTCCTTTACCTCCCCTTTGCCAGCCAGGTCCCTCTGCAAGGCCTGCTGCCGTCTGCCAGCACCCTCGCCCGCCTCGGCCTCTGCACCTCCCTGACGCTCCCGTAGGTGCTGCTCGCTCTCCGCCACGTTCCTTTTACTGGAGGAGTCCAGCGCAACTGCCAGGTCTTTGGGCTCCACCTGACTCAGTGCTTTGGCTTTAAGGTCTATTCCTGAGTCTCTTTCCAGGCTCTTTCCCGCTACTCCCTGAACTTTGGCAGCCCCCAGCTGTTCTCTTTGGATGGGAGCTGTAGCTACTTCCACGGCTTTCACGGAATTCTTCTTCTCGTGGACGTCTCTCCCAGCTTTGGCTTCATGATCTCCTCCTAAATCCTCCGCCAAGGGCTTCTTTTCTAGGTGGTTTCTGGCTGCTGGAACGTGTTGGGCATCCCTGTGAAGGGGATCCCAGTTCTCCACGGGATTTTTAACAGCTCTGTCATTCTCCTGTGGCGGCACCTTCCGCTCCTTGGGAGGAACCCCAGGAATCTCACGCCTGTGCCCAACCTCTTCCAGCTTTCCTGCGGTCCCCCTGTGCTGCTCCGCGGAATCGGCAGGCTGCCCGCCCGGGCCCTGCGCAGGGTGCTCCAACAGCTCTTTGCTGAGCGTCTTTGCAGCAGCTTCTTGCTTAGCTCCGAGGCCCTCGTCCTCCTTGCTCTTGGAGAGAGGCACAGCGGGCTCCTGCTGCGTTTCTGCTGCAGAACAAGAACCGACATGTAAAAGCTCTTTCTTACAAGTGAGAGATTCCCTCCTCCTGCCACCCCGTTCTGCACAACAGGGGACAGGAGAAGAGGTCACACCATCAACGGCCATGTGGGAAAACAAGGAGAGCCATGGGGGAGAGCGTTATCCCTGCCATCAGGGGCCGGGGATCCCCACCTCGGTGGTAAGGGTCAGACACAGGAACGGCTTTTGCAGAGCGGACTCTGCCATGTGCCAAAGGGATGCGGATCTCTCCCGGCCTGATTTTAAAGCTGCTTTGAGCAGCAATCAGCCCGTGGAGGGGTCACGCTCTTTGGCGATGTCCTTTACCTTGCTTTGGCTTCTCCTCTCCTCCCTCCTCCTGCCTTTGCTGGTGGATCTCCTTGTGCTGCTCTTCAATTACAGCCAGCAGTTTTGCTTGCTGGTCAAGTAGCTGCTTCTGCTGTACCTGCTGTTCTTTGATCACCTGCAGCAGCACAGCATGATCAA
Organism: Balaeniceps rex; assembly: GCA_013401315.1. Lineage (NCBI taxonomy): Eukaryota > Metazoa > Chordata > Aves > Pelecaniformes > Balaenicipitidae > Balaeniceps > Balaeniceps rex. The sequence goes on along the minus strand of VYZW01044631.1, from coordinate 34,552 downwards.
GCAGTTTTGCCTGTCCCGCTTCTAGAAAAGGGAAAAAAAAAGAAACAAAAAAAAAGAAATCCATGACCCAAACCTCTCACTAAACAGCTCTCAGCGTTGGAGGAGCTGCAGGGGCTTTCCTGCAGGAAGGTCCTGCTCCGCAAACACCGCGCGTTTGCCAGGAGGGAGGGATGGATGCGGCACAGCTCTGCTGCTGGCGCTGACGGCGATCACGGCGGCACCGCTCCAGCGTACCTCCACCGAGGACGGCAGCCAAAAGCCCAGACTAGCAGCTCACTAGCACGCAGGCTAACACAGGACACTGGCCTCCCAAGAAGATTTGGGTGGAGGGATCAAAACCATTAACGGCTCAGGCAGAGGCACAGGGGAGCGGGTCTGCTGGGGTCCCAGTGCATGGAAGGACAGGGTGGCTGCTTGGGACAGGAGCTGGAAGAGGACAGGACCAGCAGAAGTTGATCGAGAGCGAGGGGCTCGGCCACCCAAGCGAGACAAGCTGCTTTTAAAGCTGCCTGCGGTGCCTGGGGAAGCCCCAGCGCTGCTGCAGAGCGGCTCTCTAGATCACCTCTTCCAACGCGCTGCAAAGATTGCATCCCAGCTAAACTGAGCCCGGAAAGGCCACAAACAGCAAATGTGCAAACTTAGGAGGAACTGGAAGAAGTCAGCCGCCCTCAGAGGGAAACTGCCCGCACGGTGGGGATAAACCGACACGGAAACGTCGACCCAACACGTGAGGTACAGACGCTGAGCTGGGTCTTTTCAGGGGGCAAGTCCCAGGTTACGGCCAGAGTGATGAGAGGCTACTGCTGCCTCCTATCCCGGCTTAGCCAAGTGCAGGTCTAGCCTGGCCCACAGCAGGAAAACACCCACCAAACAATCCTGCCGAAGATTCTGGCTTTGAGCACGGTGAAAGGGCTGGGATCCCGAGCAGCAACCAAAGGTTTAACGGACGAGTACTCTCGCACGCAGCAGCGCAGGTGGTCAGGCAGGGCGAAACCACAGCGGCACAGAAAGTCAGCCCCTCCTCCCGCCGAGCCGAGCTGCCACCGCAATAAAACCGAGCTCCCCGCGCCACGTAACGGGAGGAAATCCCTGCCCACCGGCCCTTCGCAGCCGCGAAGTCACACAAAAACAGATGAGTGCATTTCGGGCCAAGCAGAAGTGACTCACGTTGATTCACTCGCTGCAAGCGACACGTCACGCACAAACCACGAGTCCCAGGTCTGCGTGGAAACGTTGCTGCCTTTTCTCCGCCTGGACAGACACCCAGACGTATCGTATCGTATCCGGAGAGTACGAACCTGCATGTCGCTTGCCTCCCACACCAACAAGCAGCGTTCCTCCGAAACTGAAGGTGTTTCTAGACTATTATGCCCCAAAGGAAATAATGTCAAAATTAATAGCCTGTAAAATGCCATTTAAATTAAAAAGGGATGCTGTCCAGGTTAATCCTTCTCCGGCACGCACTGCCTCCCCCTGTCCCGCTAATCACCCACAAGGTGATTACAGAGTAATATTTCCAGTTCACATTACGGCGCTATTAGTCGAGGGCCCCTGGAATTCCCCTTCCACTCCGTTTACAGAAAGCTGGGCTGCGAGGGGGAATTCGGTCATTTCAAGAGAGCAATTGACTTCTCGAGATCTGATTACTTTTCGCACTTTGCTCAGAATAAACAATGAAAACAGAAGTCATTTCTACTATCTCGCTCTCAGAGCCTGCCAGGTCCCAGCTCGGCATGGGAACATTTGGGTTGAACAGGCAGCAGGCAAAGGTTTAATGCCAAATCAAAGCGTTTCTCACCGAGAGCTCTGCAAACACGTGTAACTCCTGTATGTGTGCAGCACACCTCTTCCACACAAACAAAAGGCGACGCTGTCTCCCGGCTCCTCCTTTGATCATGGGGAAAGCAGGCCTCAGCCAGTGCTTTGGCTGGATTTTAACAGGCACTCTTCATAAAAAACAGCTTAAACAATTACAAAATTAAAGCGCTTGAGTTCACACAGCCCAGGGCAGCTACAACCAGAGCAGTCGACAACGGTCCCGGCGAGGCAGCTGTTTGCAGAGAGCATCCACGGAGCCACGCGCCCACCGCCTCGCTCCTGCGATGCCTTCTCACCCTTTCCACCCTCTCCCAGCCTCCGGGTACGAAGCTCTGCTCTGGGCAGAGGAGCAGAACAAGCCCAGAGCGCCTTTTGGTGACATCCTCGCAAGTCCCACACAGACCGAGATGGAAAACCCCACGGAAACTCATGGCCCTTCATCCTCCTCGAAATGTGAGGAGTCCTTATAGTGCATACCTGCCACTAGCTTTTTATGCTCCGTTTTTAAAGCCCCATTGCAATGCAGAATGGAAAGAAAATAATTAGAAAACCAAGACGCAACCACCAAACAAAGAGGAGGGCGATACGCTCCCCAGGAGGAGAGCCCGCCCGCTGCCGTCGCTCATCGGACCAAACGCCCACCACCTTGGACCAGAGCACCAAGGGGTGGCACGAAGGCGAAGAGCCGCAGGACCCCGGCACGAACAGGCTGCGAGCCTGAGCTCAGGCTCCGACCCCTCTCGCAAGGCAGAGGTCGAAGGCAGCGAGCTCAGCCTGAGGAAGGGCTCACCGCACAGCACCAGCACCGAGGCTCCGTGGAAGAAGCAGACGGGGCTTTGCCACCGCTCCCCGGCACGGCCACGCGCCCAGGTCTCCCCATGCGCTAACGCCTGCGTCTGCCCCGCGCCGCGAGGCTGTAGGGTGATGCCCACCTACATCCCCACCGCGCTGCCGGGTCCCCCCGTTTCGCCCAAGCCAAACGGTTTCACTCCGGTCACGCTCTTGCCGGGGCAGCACCGCCTGCGCTCGAGCCGCCAAAGCCGGGGAGCAGCCGGGCCCGGGTGCCAGCGTGACTCACGTCCTCGAGCGGCCCTGCCAGGGGCTGCGCCGCGGAACAGCCAGCCTGCGCCGGAGGCGCGAGACCGCTGGAGACAGGCACTAATTGCTGCCGTCGCGGAGGTGACTACGGCCTAAAGCTATGTGCTGGCAAGAGCCAAGAACAGCGCTGGCTGGCACGGTCCTCCTGCAGAGAGAAATCCGGCACTCACAGCCCCGGGTCCCGGGGGGGGGAGCTCAGTGCCTTCCCCTCCCCGCACACCCCAGGGATGCACGCTCACCCTCCAGCTTGCTCCCCGCGTTCTCCTGTTGCTTCTCCTCGGTGTTTCGGGTCTCCCTCTGCTCCAGCTGATCCGCTCTGTCCGGGAGGGGCAGCTCCTGCTTTTCACCTGCGGACGAACAGATCGACAGACCTTTGCAGTCAATAAGGACGCTCCAGCAGCAGATGTTCTCTAAAATGACTCCACGTCGTGTTGTCCCTCCCTGCCTAAGCCGGCACAGTTTACATTCAACCCGACGACTGCAAGGGAAGTAATAAAAAAAAAAATTTAACAATCTTATAGACTCGTGGCAGCGAGCCAGCGCTAACTACCTCAGCCAATTAAAATGCAAGAATGGTTCTAACTAGCTTTTAGACGGGCACTTAGCAATGTGTTACCTGTCAAGATCTCCCGGCTCCGTGTCCCCAGTGAGTTCGGAGACGCACAGGAACAGCATGGCACCTGACATTTAGCAGGCTAGCAAACAACTGTTTGACAGATATTATAGTAGCTGTCAAAGCCACCAGATTCCTCCTTTTCCCCAACAGCTGCTGAAGGGGCTGTGCACGCTCACATGCTAATCTCGTGAAATTAAAAGGAAACGCTGGGATGTAGGTGGGAATAACCAAATTGCCCAGTTGCCAGGGCGGATTACAGGCCAAGAGGAGTTTGTTCAGACGAGGCGCCGCGGAGGGAGCTTACCAGGGTCACCTTCCTTCTCCACGGACTTCGCAGCCTCCTCTGCTTGCCTGGGGAGCTGGAGCTTTGATTTCTCCCTGTCACCTGCAGCCTCAGCTTTCTTCTCACCGTCCGGCACGGCAGCTTGCACCTTGGCTTCCAGCACTTGTTTGTCTGGCTCCAGCTCTTTGTATGGCAGCCTGCCATCCTGCTGCTCGATCGCCTCCAGGACGTTCTTTGGATTCTTAACGGGCTCGTCAGTCCCTACCCGCAGTTGGTTCTCAGCGATCGCTTCCTTCCCTTGTTTCGGGCCAAGTGCCGCCTCCTGGGGATTCGGCGCGGCTGGCTCCTCCAGCGCTGGCTTGAGCGGACGATCGTTGGCTCCTTCGGGCGCAAGCTTGTTCTCATCGGATTCCTCCCGCTCCCGCCCCATGTCCACGACCACTTCGTCGTGCGGGACGGGTGGCTCGTGGCGATGCGCTTCGCCCACGGGCAGGGCAATCCCTGGGGCGAACGACAAGCAGAGTTAGGGAGCTCGAGACTGATGGGAGAAAGTGACAGGCAGCAGGTTCACAGCACACCCAGCACCCAGCTACCTGCTGCTCTTTTTCAGCCCTGCCTTTGTTTTCTCATCAGGAGGCTGCATTCCTAACGAGCCTCGAGAGCACCAAATACTAAATCACCTTCAGTCCACGAGGTAACGAGCAGAGATCAGGATCTTTATCTGAAATAGTCCTGCAATGCACACCTCCCAGCTCCAAAGCTGGCACCCTTTCCCCAGGTTCCTCATTACCTTGATCGGGACGGTCAAGCTGCACTTTCTCCTCTGGCTTTCCTCTCTCCTCCTCTCTCTTGGGTACCTCCATGGGCACCTTGATTTGTGGCTGCTCCATCTCCTCCTTCTCATCCAGCAGCTTCGGTTTATCGCGGTCATCCTCCGCCTCCTCTACTGCCGGGTTCTGGTCTGCAAACGCAGGACAGTTAATTGCACGGGGTTACGCACGGCTGCACTGTCAGTCCACCGGCAGGGTCGAGGCAATTGCTTTGTGTGCTGCAACCCCTTTTACCAACACAAGCCGAGCAGCTATTTTCCCTCCAGCGTCAGTACGGAGGGGTTGGGGCTTTTGTTCTGGGGTCGCCTGTTTGTTTTCCCTGCAGTGGCTTTTTATGGAGCTGCCGGCATGGAAGCCCAGGCCAGGCAGCGAGGCAGGAGCAGGACAGAGGCGGCTGCTGCTGCGAGCCCATGCCGCCAGATGGTAGCATCCTCCCGGCTCCCCCGCACCGGACCCCCGAGCACCGGGAGAAACCGAGGAGGGGTCCGGCTGCAGCCCCCGCATCGCCCTCCTGCTCCCACCTGCGCTGGCTGCAAACCGCAAAGTAGCTCAAAACCTCTGTTGTTTTTTTCCCCCCCTCCTTTTTGTGCAAGGAGGACGGGCGGGAGGAGAGCTGCGTGACCCCACAGAAGGCACGAAGTTTTGAGGAGCGCGATTAAACAGGCGTTAGGGAAAACTCCCGAGGGAGGCGGGCGACTCTCCCCAAAGACATGGGATGTTTCTGGAAGACGCATCCCAGTCAGACCAGTTACAGGGTTCAGTGCTGGAGTAACCACGCGGAACTCGTGGCACGTCCCACAGGATGGGAACGGTCCCTTCCAAGCCCAGGGTGGCAGAAGACGACCCACGCAGTGCGAACGGGGAGTGAACTCTTCCTTAGAAGAGCAGCAGAGGAGGAAACCTAATTGTTTCCCAGCACTGAAGTTGTTCTGCAGATTTTTTTCCATCCAACAAACTCTGAAAAAAAAAAAAAAAAAAAATCTATCTTCTGTAACAAAAAAAAAATTCCCAACTCTTCCCCCCATTTGCCCTCCCCCATGCGATTTCCTTTGGGGAATTAATTCTATAAACATCTTTCAATTTTCTCCTCCCCCTCCGCAGGGCTGGTGCGATTTATTACAAGATGAACTCATGGGAAAGAAGAGATTGCCACAACTTCAGCTGCGTGGGCCTTACCCAAGTTGGGGGACCAAAAAAAAAAAAAAAAAAGCCAAAAAGCCCCAAAACCAAAATAAGTACAAAATCCTGGCCCAGAGGGATCCGCGCCAGAAGGACCCAGCGCCTCTCCAGAAACCTGGACTCTCTGGCCCAGAGCTCCGCACCCAGTGGAAGGGACGCGCGCCAGGGCTGGCCGGCTTTCAAAGTTGCTTTGGTTCGGGAATGACGGTGGGAGGGGAAAAGGACTCGGATTTTCTGAGAAATTCAAGGCCGGTACCCAAGGGTCCCTCTCTCCATTGAGGGACTTCCCAGGGTTCAGCAAGTCACAGCAGGACACTCCTCCTTTCAGGAAAAAATGGACTGCAGGAACCAGTGCCCAGCCCTGGACGGGGGCCCTGGGAAGCAGGAGGCTGAGGCCGGGGAGGGGAGCGCTCGGCACGGCTGCGGATGTTCCCAGCTAAATTCTGGCCTCGCAGCAAAAAATTATTTACTCTATTGGAGGAAAGTTTTCGTTAATTGGTTCATGAAGCCGGGAGATGGCTGCGCTTGGAGAAGACTGCGGCGCATCTGAAACCAGAGGATCCAGGGAACCGCAACACAGGCAGAGCCGTTCCCACGGCAGACGGGAACGACGACCCGAGGCAGCCCTGCAGCTCGATGATGTTCGAGAGGGGAAATAAAAAGGAAGGCGGGGGGAAGCTTTCCACGCAAGCGGGAAACGGAGGAGTTAAAACCAGAACCACCCCTGCGTGCACGGCAGGGTTTGGCCGGAGGACCCTGCAGCAGGTGAAACCCCCCCATGGGTCAAGGACACGACCGAGGGGCCAGGGGAGGCCCCGCTGCTGGGAGAAGCGAGCCTCAATCGTAAATCAAGAGGCGGCCGCGTGTTCCGCGTTCTGCAAACAATGCAAGAAAAGACCGAAACACAAACAAAACACAAACAAAAATAAAAGTCTCCACGCCATAATAAGACAAAGTTGCCTCTAAGCCGTCATTTGCTCAGCAGGAAACAAAATTAAGTTCATCATCAGGGCGTGAATTAACGACCTCTCACGCTGCATGGAAATCTATAAGGGGCTATATGTGGTTTGCAGAGAACAATTTTGCTCGGGATGTGTAATAATCGCTCTAACTGTCTAGTCGCCCTCCAGGTCCCTTTGGAGAGCATTACAGTAATGCTGCGCCTCTTAATGTTTTATGAGCGGCGTTGGACTTTACAGGCAAGGGCTGAGAGGCTGTAAAAGCTTTTTGGCTTACAACGCCAGGACCTGGGCGTTCGGCAGCACCGGGAGGGTTTGCTTCGCCTTGGCGCAGCCCCCGCTGCCGGCGGGTCCCGCCGAGCCGCCCCAGCTCACGATGCTCTTCAGCAGCTCCGCTCACGCTTACGGGGCGGCGAAGGGAACCCGGGGCTTTCTGCAACTGATTTGTGCGTGCGCGTGTGCGCGCCTATGTGTTGTGGTTTGCCAACAGCCTCTCTAGGCTGCAATAAAATTTCATGATTAGCAACCTAAAAGCTTCCCTTCCCCCTCCGCTCCCGTTTCGGATAGTAGCAGTGGTCCCAGAAAGGCATTAAATCCCTCCTCGCACGGTTTTCCTATCGCTCTCGTCCACCGCAGCGATGACCGTAGCCAAAAGCTGCGTCCGCACACCCTGCGCTGGGCAGAGGCAGCAAGACGGGCCCTGCTGTGCCCCCCCCGAGCCAAGGGGGATCGGGCAAAGGGACCGGGGGAGCCCCAGGGACAGCACAGGGACTTCAAGGAGACACCGCCCTCCCCGTGCAGCCGAGCGATGCCCAGAGCATCGGCCGCGGGCTGACGAGGGACACGGGGTTCAGGATCTGCTCGTGCCGGTCTGGCTCCAGACTCGCTTAAATCACTTCAGCGCAGCGAAATGGAGCAAGATCCGCGAGCTCGTGGTAAGGAAAACGAAGAAGAACAAGCGGGGCAGAGGGATGGGGGCAAACCGGTGCCCTCAAACGTGCCGAGCAGCCCTGCGGCCCCGAGCAGGGCAGGGACGAGCCCTGCCCGGGGAGCCCCGCGCAGCCCCCCCCCGCCTGAAACGGTTACAGATTTCACAAGGTTATCGAATGGCATCACTGAAATTAGTTCACAGTTGTCTCCTGACGCACCAGCAGTAAAAGCGAACCCAAATTACAAGAGGCTGATAGTTCCTTTTCTGTGTCACAGGCACTATTAAAAGCTCGCTCGCACAAAGCACCAGGGAGAGCTGCAGCAGAGTCAAGCTGTTCCTGCAGCTATTAGGAGCTGTGCATAATCCACGTTTCACACATGTTCAGGGCTGCTCTGGCTAATAACGCCGGCGGGAACGCAGCCCGCGGCCAGGCAGGTCTCTTTTTCGGGGGCAAACACACGGATGCGACCCAGGGACGGAGGAGCCCTCGGCGTCGTGCCCTGCCGCACATCGGCAGCCGGCGGCGAAGCCAAACGCAGACCCGAGTTTCGCCCAAGTCCATATACCGCAGACCACCACGGCCAGCAGGACACGTGGGATGGATGGGGAAGGGTCCCCAGCGCGCGGGGTCCCCGGAGCGGCGGGGAAAGGGCGCTCTTGCATAAGGAGAGTGAATCAGGTCTTTGTTACCCGATATTGCACAATGCCAGAGAAAGAAAATGAAGCAGCAACGATCAAGTAAGGAGCTGAAAAATATTACAAAATCTTAATCCACCCCATGAGACCCTCTAGGGTGCTTTCAAATACAGAGAGAAATTGCCTAATTAGCTTTTTTTTTTTTTTTTTAAATGGATAATTGCCTTCATGAGCTTTCACAGGCAGCTTAGCAACCTTTTAACATACGCGCACACGCTGCATGGAGCGGCAGAACGTTTCTGAAAGGGGTTTTATACCTTTCCCGAAGAGCTGCTGACAGTAAACCTCAAGCAATACAGGCAGGGACTGTAATGGGCACTTGGGTGTCGTTAGTAAAAACACTATTCAGAGTTCGCTGGTCAATACGTGTTCACATAAAAGGGCAATGTTCTAATATTCATAATCCCAGGGCCCACAGGGCAGGGTTTTAATGAAAGTCTGTACAGTTCTGGTCTCCGCAACATCAAAGAGGCCAATAAAACTCCTCTCACATGCTGACAGGCAAAAGTCAGACGATGAAGGCAGGACTGGGAAAAGGCCCCGCGCAGCCCCCAGGTTTGCCTCGGCCAGGCAGCTCCCGGCCCGGGGAAGGGGCACGGAGGCACCCTCCGCCCGGGGAAGGGTGCCCGGGGAGAAGCCGTGTGTTTCTGCTAAAGCCCCGTGCGAGGAATACGAACCAGACGTGCGGCGAGGAGGGCACCCAGGTGATGCGGGGCAGCCCGCATCCTGCGCGCCCCTGGAATGACAGGATGCAGCTGCTGCGGTGTTTTCCAGGCTGCAGGCTCCTGCCTCTGCAAAACAAGCCGGGCGAGGACGAGGGGGGAGCCGCGGGGGGGAAGAAGGGCACCATTTAATCCCTCTCATTGCTAGTCAAGCCGACATCCTGCAGAGGCACAGGGAGGCACGGATCCAAGGCGCGGGGCGGTTCGTGGCGGCGGAGCGGGACCGTGGCAGCCCCGCGTCCAGCCGCCGCCGCTCCCCCAGCGCCGTCCTTGTCCCCCTTCCTCTGCCCAGCCCCATCTCCCCCAGCCCCATCCCACTTCGGAGCGCCCAGGGCAGGCTCCGCTCCCCGGGGCAGAGCCAGCAGCCCCCCGCTACGAAAGGGACCACGCTGGACTCGGAGGGCAGCTGAGCTTTGCTCGTCAGCGCATTAGGAGCCGCACAGCTCCTCCCTGGGAAGTTTACGAACCAAGAGCACTAAAACCGCCTTCCTCCCAGGTAGGATTATTTAATCCAGCAGCAAGTACCACGCAATAAGGGCTAATGCCGACGAGCTCTGGGCACACGCGGTGGGTACGGCAGGGCGACCGACGAGTCGCTGCGCTCCGCGATGATTAGACGCAGGTGTCCTGCTCTGCCGCCCCGGCTCACGCGGAGAAGAAGTGGAGAAGAGATTTAGCAAACTCCAGCGGACACCATCTTTTATGGGACTTTTTTTATTTTCCCAGTCACAAGAACACGTGTCATTAGCGACTCCTCCTGAAACGAGCAGCTGTTCTTTGGCCATTACTGCTCCAAAATTAACCAAGACGGAAGAATTCAATTGCATCCCTCCTCCCAGCCCTGCTGAGTGCGCACGATTAAGGGATTGAGAGCATCTTTTGCTCAGAGTTCACGGGCATCCCGGTGCCTGAGAAGGCACGCACGCCTCGGGTGAACGGTGAGCACAAAACCCCGCCGCTGCCAGGGACGGAGCAACCCAGGAGTGAATGTTATCGGCGGCAGCACCGGTGTCTCGGAGACACTCAAAGCTGCTCGGCAGGAGCACAGCCAACAACCAGGAGGGAGGATAATCTCCAGAAGAGACAGCCCCTTTCTCGCTTCCGTTCTCAATCTCTGCGAGGATATTTCAAGGCCCCCCGAAGAACAAAAAAAAAAACAAAAAAAACCCAGGAGCAGAACCAAGCAAAAATAAAATAAAGAAACAGGACACAGCCACAGATGAGGGGCAGCGCAGGGTCAGGCGACACCTGCTAGCGATGGCCTTGCAAGGCAAGCCTGCAGCTGGGGAAGGGAGGGATCGGCCGTAATTCTATCAACGGCCACAGTAAACAAATAATAAATAACGTGAACCAGTAAACAAAGCCGAGGCATAATCACAGGCTTTGTCAGAGCTAAAACCGAATCCAAATTTATATCCTCACAACTAAAAAAAGTCAGTGCCCATAAATTTACATACCTTTGAGTGCAATGAATGGCCTGTTATTGGAACGGCGGACAATGCGCTGGCAGAAGTGGTGAAAGCGGCCCTGTTTGGCCACTCGCACCCCTCGTACAGGTGGCCAGCACGGAGCCATCGCTGGGCTGTGCTCACAGAGCTGCATCTACTGCCCCGAACGGGGAGACCCGTGCTCTGTCCTGACAGGGGACCCCAGCCCCTGCACCCTACCTTTCCTTCCCCTTCCCAAAGGAAGGTACCACCGGGGCTTTTCCAGAAGGCAAAACTGCAGCCTTTCTTGGGAAAAGTCTCCAGGATGCTGTGAAGATGCACGGAGCTGCCTGGAAAAGACCCTGCTTCCACCACACTTTTTTAAAAAAAAAAAAAAAGTTTTGGTTTTTTTTTTGAAGAGGCGGAGCTGGGAGCAGGGCTGGGAAGCACAACTCAAGCAGACACATACCTGGGATTTTGACTGAATCTTGGTCAATTCTGTTCTCCTCTCCATCCAGGTGCTCCAAGCCCACCGATTCTGTCTTCACAGGGGCGTCCTCCGTTGCAGACAAGGTGGTGTAGGTACTAATGACCAGCATTCCCAGGCCGATCCACAGTATAATCTGCACAACGTGCCAGAGCTTCAGTTAGCACAGCAAAACAAACGGGACCGCTCTGTACAGCATTCTTCATGCAAACAGTGTCTCCAAACAATGCAAAGCTCAGTGCAATTCCACAGGTCAGTAAGAGGGAGAGGAGAGGAGAGGAGAGAAATTTAAGAGGCGAAAAATAAAAAAGCAGTAGCTTTTGGCCAAGGTTTGTATTTGGATGTAGACACACGCGAATGAGAGTTTCAGATGCTGGAAGCTGTTGAAAAGGCAGCTCCTGCACCAGACGGGCTCAAAGCAAGTGGACAGAACACGAGAATAGAAAAACGCACGTGGCAGACAAGTCCAGCTGCAGAGACTCATTCCCTGGTATTTCCAGCAGCTACATTAGAACACCATGAAATCAGGGCTGGCTGAGAACAGAGATGCCCGACCTGTTTACAGCCTAGAAAGGTTTCTAGGGAGCTGTTGCAAAATTCTTATTTTTGAGAGCAAAAATTCTTCTTTTCGAGAGCAAGAGTAAGATGCCCACACACAAGTGCTGGTGGCCAGTGCTCAAGAAGCTGGTAAGAACCCTCCCTCGTTTCCAGAAAGCTGGGGCCAAATAGAATGAAAATAGAAAGACAGAATCTGGATCCTGTAGAGGGAAGGGCTCTACGAATTTCTCCAACTCAAAAAGGAAAAAGTGACCGCCGCCAAAAAGAACTTTTCTACAGCTTATTATCTAATGATAAATTGATCTAAAAGGATCTAATTTCACATGAGCCTTAAGGAAGAATAACAAACTCTCTGCCTTTGACTGCAGGGAAAAAAAAAAAATCTCTGCTCCCAGAGATCGCTAGCAATTCACGGGGTAACTTGAGAAGGACAAGCAAGACGATGCGCAACAGCCACAGGGGCAGAGGAACGTCTGCCGTGTTCGGTGTCAGGGCTGCCAAACGCCTGCCTGCTCCTCCAGACGAGAGCGGTACCAGTTCAAAGAGCTGAGCGGATGGATTGCTGGCCGACAACGCTGACTGGGGAGATTTAATTAAACTCTAATGTATTATTTTTACCTAGTTAATCATTGCAGTTGTCACAGTAAGGGCTTCTCGTGGAACCTGGTTTGCATGTCAACGCGTCAACGTTGTGAACGTTGTGAACGACTGGTAGGAGAAAGTCCGCAAGAGTTTGTGCTGAAGGAAGCAGGCAAAGAAGCGGCACCCTCTGCTAGAGACTCGGGTCTCCCCGCAAACTCCTTTTCACAACAGACCATGGAAGCAACAGGAACCATCATATGCAAAACAGAAAACTCCTCTGCAGTGCTGGGAAGTGGAAAGTTTGCAGCAAATTGGTATTTATGATGCAGCAATTCCCCCCCCCTTTTCCTTTTTAAATACATTCTGCTCTCTGAAACTCCAGGGATCTGGCTTATTTCTGCAGCTCTGCATACGGCAGCAAAGGACCCAAGATAATGCTGCAAACTGCATCTTTTCCTTGCGCTTCGCAGCCGCCCCGCACGACCCTCGGAGCTTGCAGGCAGCACACCGCCGGTTCTCCTCTGCTTTTTGCCAGTTCCCATGGCCACCCCTGCTGCGTGCGTGCTGACTGCAGGCTGCCGGGGAGAGGACACCGCTTTTTCCACCACATGTCTCACAAGAACAACTCGCTACGCGTGCTTCACGAGGCGGTCGTAAAAAAGTCTCCAATCTGCAAAGGAAAAATGCTGCTTTGGTACACGACCTTGCTGCTGTCCAGCAGGAACCACACCAGCTGCCTGGCCCCTGTGCAGAGAGGTGCAACGCCCAGAGTGCCGGTGATTCTGCCTTGGGCTGCGATACAAGCTCACCAGAGGACCGCGTCCTGCGGGACTCATCCTCTTCCCCCAGAATCCTTGCCCTGCAGCATTTACGTCCCAACTCACAAAAAGCACAACGAAAGGATGCTACTGAGTGTGAGAAAAACCAGGAACGGCTACAGGGGACCACTGCTACAACTGGGAGCTGCTGGAGGGAGAAAACTGAAAATAATAAAGGGGAGAAGTGAAATTGAAAGGCAAAGTTAAAACGTTGGCACCTCCAGGGCAGGGAGGAGAGGCTAAGGTTTTCCCCTCCTTCCTCGAGCTGAGGGAGATCGCCCAGAAACGCGGGCCAGGGCGGTCAGAGCCTCGGGCCCAGGAGACCCCGTTCTCAGCACACCCCTGCAGACAGACAGACGCCTTCAGAGGGAAAAGGTCGGCGGGACGCGAAGCAGCGCTGGACAAGGGACGAGCGGCGTGGCCAGGGAGCGGAGGCCAGACCTTAGAGACGTTGCAAAGGAAACAGGAGTAAAATCTGCTCCCTGCCTTGCTGTGTGGGTGCACAAAGAGCAGATATCCTGCCATCCTGCTCGGGCCAAAAGCAGAGTCAGCAGGTCCCTGCCACCGCTGCCCTCGGCTTGGAGCTCGTCCGCTTCCTCCCCTCACACAATCTACGGCCCCGGCAGAAATGCATTTTGCGACTGGAAGGCTGTTCTGGCGTCTTCCAGAAACAACAGCGGAGAGGAAGAGCGTTTCCACAAAGAGGATCTATTCTGGTGCCACAGGAACTAGGAGCAACGTGGGAGAGAAGGGGACTGTAGGAAATGGCTGAAAACATTAAATGTTTTAAAAGGATTTTTGTTGTTTCTTATCTTAGTGGGGAACCACGGGCTTGAATGCCTCCGATTCAAACGCCTTTGATTGTTTAACATTTGGAGTTCATCTGTGAGCTTCCCAGAGCAGCGGGTACGGGCACACGTGGCAGTCAAAGGCAGGCCGGGCTGTCCATGAACCAGCAGCCGTCCCTCACCCCCAGCTCCCCCGTCGGCACACCTCCTCCTCACCTACCCCCTCAGCAACTGAAGACCAGAATAAAGAGGTCCACAATTTGGCTTAATTCCACGGAGATACTTATGACATGGAAAACCAGGCAGTTTGTACTCGAGGGACCACCAAGGCTAATCTGGCAATCGAAGGAAGAGGAACGTGGGGTGCAAGGACGCGGTGGCTGAGGGTCAAACACAGGCAGAGGGGCCACCTACCCCCAAAGCGTTCAGCTGAAGAGCTGAGAACCCGGAGCGAGGAGAGGGGCAACACTGCAGCGCAGTTATAAGCCAGTGTCTGGTCCCACAGGATCTCCCTGCCTCTGGAAAGCGAACCCACGGAGAGCAGAGACCCTTCTCCAGAAGCACCTCTCAAGGTCGACGTGGCAAGAGGACGTGCAAACCCCTCTGGCTGCAGCCTCCTCCAACCCGCAGGTCAGCAAGGCAAGGGCCTGGCTCCCGAGAGGAGTGCTCTGAGTACGGACGGGAATTCAGGAGAGGAAGTTTACGTGGCCGTTTCCTCTGCTGGTGGCTCTCCCTCGGCCGTCCTTCCTCCCAGAAGATAACTCGAACTTTGTACAGCAGTGTCATTAGCTCAGACCATCTCCTCTAACCACGCCTGAGCCATCAGCGGGAAGCAAAAAAACTGCATTTGTGTGGAGTGACGACATCCTCCAAACTGTGCTGTTTTGGACACCAAGCGTTTGGAGGGACAGAGTCACGGCGAAGGAATGCAGAGCCCCGGTCACTGCCAGGTTCCTCCGCCGCGCTATGACAGAGATGCTGTGTTTGAAGGGCTGTGCCGACCGAAAACGCCTGCGGTGAAGGTGTGCTGGCCGCTGCGCTACCAGGGGAGGGCAGAGGGGAATTTCTTTTCCATCTGCACAGGAGCGAGACCCGGGGGTTATTTCCTGACCTCGAGCAGCCTCTCCACGGCTCCTCTTCCCCAACTGGGACAACAACAACTCCGGCCTCCCTAGGAGGGGCCTCTCGGACAGGCTTGTGTCAACACTGGGAAGCCAACACCTTCCTGTTAGAAGTTAAACACTCTGTTTACAGACCTTAACGCGACCTTCAGCAGCACTCTGCCAAACCTCACTCTGTCCCCCCGCTCAAGGCTCCCGGAGGGCAGCAGGACGCGGACCCGCACCTTTACAGGAACGCGCTTGATGCTTAACCACAAGAAAGGGAACGCTCTCCCCAGTTCATTCACAGTTCTGCACGCCTGACTTCAAGCTTTTTAACTGCTCTGTTACCCGATCGTCTTTCCAACACAGCAAGCCTTTCAACCAAGCCACCCCCCAGCCTAGCCCAAGCTGCCGTCCCCAGCCCCGGCCGGCTGACCAGCGGCTGCGATAATTAACAACTCGCTGGCAGAAGCCGCCCGTGCTTTTTGCTGGCCAGCAAACATCTGGGACTGGCCGCATTCCTCCCCCGGAAACCTCTTCACCACTTTTAATGCAACTCCCCTCTTTCGTAGCCTCAGCTTGCACCATCTTCCCAGCTCGGTAAATCTAAACTCCCTATCTCGCCAGCGCCGTAAGCTGCCCGACGCGGGACTCTGCCGGATGCCAGAGGTGGCCCAATAGAAGCAGCCAGTTCTCAGCAGCAGCACCGCGAGAGCCGAGATAATACAGGCAAGCTAAGAGCTGGCGTTGAGAAGGTCTGCTGCTTCAGAAGAAAGCTAAAGATGACAGAGGGAGGGAGAACATACGCGTATATTGTTTAGACAGGGAAAAACGGGGAGGGACAGCTATGCCCAGGGCTGGCTCCTTCTCCCCCTCGACTGCCACTTTTCACGGGAGCATATTTTGATGGAGTGGAGCGGCTGATCAAAGAAAGCAGGAATGAAGGAGGAGACCAAAGACGGAGCTTCAGGGAAAGAATAAATGAGTCTTT
Source organism: Balaeniceps rex (assembly GCA_013401315.1). Taxonomy (NCBI): domain Eukaryota; kingdom Metazoa; phylum Chordata; class Aves; order Pelecaniformes; family Balaenicipitidae; genus Balaeniceps; species Balaeniceps rex. Next base: position 18,666 of record VYZW01044631.1, on the reverse strand, counting down.
GCAGAAGACCTGGAGGAACGAGGAGAGGGTGGGCCCAGAATTTGGCTCCGGAGTGGAGGCGGGGAGGTACTCGGCAGCCTAGCGCGTTTCTGAAGGCAGGTGTGCCCTTGCCGCAGCACTTCAGAGCATCGGTCAAAGCAAGTATGCAAACTTGACAGGCGATGGATCATTCAAGAGAAGGCTGGACAGCTTGCTACCAGCCCCTTGAAATGCCAGGGTAACCTGGGGGCTGATGCTTTAGATAAGCCCTTATTCCTTTGTGGGGATTTCTGCAGGACAAACATCTTCGCCAGCCTTGTGACCAGCGTTTCAGGTCAAGCATTGTGAGGGCCCCAGTGTTCAACCCCGGGCAGCTGACTGTCGCCTCTGGGCAGCCAGTCTAAGAGCTCAGCACATCCTAAGTGCAGTTTCAAGGCACTGCAGAGACACGTTCTGGCTCAGCCGGAATAGAAAGCAATTCTTGAAAGTGCTCTTTGTTTCCCTGAAAAATCCAGGCTGGCATTCAGACTCCTGCTTGGGGTTTCAGTCAAAAACGTTAGGACCAAAGTGTCAGAATTCAGAGTGAAAGCTGGAAAGTTGGACTATTTCCTTGTGTCAGAGAAAGCATGGGGAAAGAAAAAAAATACACCCCCCTTAAAAACTTCATGTACGTTTGCAAACCCACAAGTCATTAAACACAGAAAAAGCCATTAGTTCTGTAGGACCCACAAAAATGTCGTGCTCTCCCCCTGCTGACTCCGCAGTTTGCCGAAAACCTTATTCCCAGCCCAGCGCTGTCGTGACTGGTAAAGCTGGGGCAGAGGCCTGCTAAAAGGCAGTGGATTAAGTTATTGTTAGAAAAAACCAAAACATGTTAATTTCAGCCCCACAAAAGCACAGTATTTGCAGAATCAGAGAGATCAAGCCCAGCGAAGAGCCACTTTGTTTCAGTCCCCGAGGAGGCCAATTCAAACTGGAGCAAAAGGAAAAGCTAAACTTTTAGCAGCCTCTGAACGACCCCAATTTTTAAAAAATCAATTCCTGAAGCAACACCTCTATGTGTGTGTTCCTTTTTATTATTATTTTGGTTGAAACCAGAAAGCTGAGGGTCAGCAGCAAGAACCGCATCGCTGAGAAACCGTGTTTATTTTACCCAGCCCAGGCAGGTTGGGATGTAAGGCCCGTTAAGGTTTTATAGGCTGCCTGGATTTCCCATCCTGCGGATACAGGACCTGAAGCCCACCAGAAGGTGGACTGGAAGCAGCGTTTTATGCACCAAATGAATGCTTCACTTGCTGCTGGAGGGACAAAAAGAGCTGGTGTTCCAGCACGGGGCAGGCCACGCACTGGGCCAGCACCTCCTCTGCTGCCGTCTGTGTGCCCATAAGCGATGCTGCTCAGAGCAGCCGACCAGAACAGCTCCCACCTGTACTGGGCAGACTGGAGGGGGAGGCTGGAGGAGATGCCGAGCAGTTTCTCTGCTGCAGCCAAATTAACTATGTTCCCAGGCTCTGCAAAGGGCTTAGGGGGATGTCAAGCAGCATCAGCACTGACCTGTGAACAAAGTGCATTCTTGTGGATCTTCTTGTAAATGAGAGCTGGGCAGATAAAACAAATGAGGCTTCCCATCGTAGCACCTGTCAGGCCCAGGACTGTTTCCACTGGCAAAGAAGAAGAAGAGAAGTCATCAAAGTCCCCTTCCAGGACAGCGACAGCAGCAGCACGTGGCGGCTGTCTGAGCCCCCCCGGGCAGGCTGGGCCACGAGCCCAGCGGGCCTGGCCATCCCACCCAGAAAAGCAAATAAAAGAGACCAGAAAAAATAGCCAAGCAACCAGCCCTTGCCCCCAACTCCTCGCTCACCGTTCGGGATCATGATGCCTCCTACCATGGTTCCAAACACAACAGCCAGCGTCAGGGCTTTGAACCGAAGCGGGGGCATATAACCCCCCGCAGCGAAGGTGCCGTCTTTTTGCTGGAAGAGAAAGGGTGGGAGGGGGAGAATGAGTTTAGCCCCCCCCGTCACACCCACACAGCTCCTAAGCAATTACCCCAGCAGGCTCCAGCAGCTTCGTCACCCCCACGCTATGGCCTCCGCAGAGGTGAATGCTGGGGCGGGGGGGGGCAGTTAGACGTGGTTGAGCAGTTTTAATATGTAACTGCATTTGAACCTTCAAAGCCAGAGTGACGGGGGGCACGGAGCCAAAGCTGCTGTTTCCATCCTGCCCCAAATGTGAACCGTACAGCTGCATCTCAGCGCCTGTGCCAGTGCTGCGGCTGCCCAGCCTCCGCGAGCAGCCCCGAGGCCAAGGGCATGAGAAAGAGGGGCAGCTGAGAAGGCAGGAGGGAGAGCGGTCACGGGGGGAAGAGCTCCGGTTTTGCTGCGGCAAGGTGTCCCCTAACACCGCCGGGAGCGGGGCTATTCCCACCGCGTTACAACGTGTACCAGCTCCTCCGACTTGACGGAAGGCACCCTGGCTGGATGGCAGAGGGGATGATCGGTGCTGCTGGGGAGCTGCTGGCACTGGAGGGTTTCCAGACGCCCTCCGTTTCCCACCCCATCCCCAGCCTCTGAGCAGGAGGTGCGGAAAGCAGAGGACCCAGCAAACCCACATGCCCTGGAGAACCGGCGGGTCCCCGCTCTCCTGGCCGCACAGATGGGAGAGGAAAGCAAAGTGACAGGTTCAGAGCCCAAAGAGCAGCGAGCAGAGCCCAGGCGAGAACCAAGTCCTTCCCAAGTGTTTCCAGCGCTTACTCCTCTGCATCTGCTGGTTTTCACCGATCGTCTTCCCCCATCCTAGGCCCTCCCGACGTGAGAAAAAAGCTGGGGGCTTCTCACAGACAGAAGTGGCAGGATTTAGAGCTATAAATTGCTCAAGTTTTATTTCCTGCCCTAAGAGGTTTCTATTTATGCAGATAAACAAAGGCTTCAGAACATTCCCACAATCTCTTACTGTTATTTACTGAATACCATCGGCATGCTTAGTGCCGTACAATACACAGAGGAGAACACGCTACTGCCACAAGGGACTTACAGTCTAAATCAGACAGACCAACTATAGTCACAAAGGCTGTCTGAAGATCTGACCCTGGGAAAGGTGAACGTGTGGGAGGGCTGTATTCCACCGCACGCTTCTGCACCAGATCGGCACCAAACAGCCAGGGGAGGTACCGGAGGAAGGGGACATCTGAACCCGGAGGGGAGAAGGCTGCTCAGGGGGCTGCTGACAAAGGTGCAAGGATGAGAATAGTAACAAAAGAGCAGAAGTGAGCAGGCACACACAGAAGCAAGAAGAAATGAGGCTGGGCTGGGCTCTGAGGCCAGGAAGAGAAGCTCGAGCTAAATGCAAAGCAAGATCGAGTTGGCCAGCAAAAGGATGCCAGCTGGAGCAGCAGGAAATAAGGAGGCTCCTCTGTTTCCAAAAGCACATTTCTCCCTCTTTCTGAGGGGGGAACCACCTCGGCTCTGAACTGTGTAACACTTCTGCACGAGAGCTGAAATCCCCAGCGGAGCAGGGAAGTAGCAGCCATGGGATTTGGGGCACAGCAGAGCAATAGCAGGCTTCAGGCTCGCAATTCCAGCACTTCTGCCCACGAAATTCCTCTGCAGAGAGGACAAGAGCCTCAGAGTACCAAAGATTAACTATTCTGCAGAGCAGGATTTACAGACTGCCACGGGCCTCCTGCCGCACCGTTACCACACACCAGGCACTTACGATTTCACCGTCAGTTGAGGGTTTGTCCCTCTGGACAGCGAGTACCCACCACAAGTCAGAAATACGCAGTTGTCAACAGAGTCTCACAGAACCAAGGCACGTTTGTAGCCCAGGTCGGCAGCCAGCAGCAGAAGCCAGAGAGTCACAGCAGCCCTTCAAAAAGCAAGTTTCAAAGGAGCACACCAAGGCAGCCAACTGCTCCTGGCCACACAAGAGGATCTTACCTGCTGCTCAAAGAGAAGGGTGTTCAGCGCCTGTCTGCACGGGAGAATCATCATCGGAAACCCCACAGCTACCGACATCATGAATCCCACTCGAATCATCTCCGTCACAAGGTTGGAAGGGAAGTTCATTAGGACGTTCCCAGCAATGGCTTCAGTGTAACTCACGTAGCCAAAGAAGCCCACCTGTCCGGCAGGAGGGGAGGTGAGCGGATGGGGTTTGACTCCAAAGCACACTCATATCTGCTCTTTACGAAAGGGCGGAGGTCTGCGACCTCCCACGAGTTAGGACCAGCCAGCCAAGGAGGGAGTGTGGGGCCACCTCCATGGACAACCTGCCAGCAGCCCCAGCTGCAGCACCCCCAAAAGTTGAGGCAGGCGGTTAGCGAATAGTGGGACCTTCCTAAAAGCAGAGGCAAGTTTCTCACCAAATACAGGGGGCTTTCATGGAGGACGTTGCAGCCAGGGAACGCTGCCACTGCCCGTGACACAGACCAGTGACGCCCTGCTCGCTGCCAAGCCCATGGACTGGCCCCCTCCGATGAAGGAGGGGCCGTAACAATTCCCCGCAGCAGCCTCGCTCACAGGGGCAGGCTCTTCTCAGGAATTATTAACGCGGTTTTATTAACCAGTGCTTTATGAGGCATAACTTCCTTCACATCTTTCAATTGCACCAGGCTGAAAGAAGCTCTCCTAAACTTGGGGCGGGGGGGGCATCTCCAGCTCCAGGCCGGGCCCTGGAAGGCAGACAGCAGGCTGGTGCACATGGAAGAGCTGGGTCTCCACTCCGCCTCCGCCCAAGGAAACGTGCCACTCTGAAAATTTGGACTCTCCAAATGCCCCCTGCACTGTTCGGTTCATCATCTCCCATCTAATTTGCTTTGAGCAAAATGACTTCTCTTTCAGAATAAATACAGATTAAGCAGAAACCAGCCCCAACTGAAAATAAATCATCATCCCTGTTGCCCCTCCAGAGCGTGACTTCTGGCAAGGAAAGAGAAGGGGAAGTTTCTTACCGTAATGTAAAAGGTGGTGACCACGTTTAGGGAAGAAGCAAATATGGAGCTCATGATTTTAACAGACGGCTCATCCAAGCTATCATAGGTAGGCAAGACCTGACTGTAGAAAAGGGTAAATTATTTAAGGAAACCTTCTGCAGAGAGAGAAAAACCCAACTCCAGCACGTTCCCTGCCTCAGCCCAGCAGCAAAGAATCCCTGACACCTTCCCCCTATGGAGCATAAACACTCGCTGCTATTCCAGAATTTATATTGCTAATGCCAAGAGATTTCAGAACACTCATAACTTTAAGTGTTGCAAAAATATTCCTGCTCTCCCCACCCCACCACGTGGAGCTAAACGTGTGATGTAAACATTTTGGTTCAAAAGTGTTGCAAAATGAATGACCGTTTGTTCCAGTGAAACACCAGTGGCACCAGGCCAGGCAGCGCATTGGAGATTATTGTTCTTGGAGCTCTCTATGCTGATAATTAAAGCGAGGCAGTGTTTACAGAGTAAAAGCAGGAAGAAGGTTAGAGCATCGCACTGTCTAAAAGAAAAGTTAAACAAACAAAACTAAATGCAGCGCCTGTCATATTTCAGGGCTGCTGCTAGACCTCAGTTCATAGAAAGCTAGGAGCGCCAATTACACGGGATTTGGGGCATTTACAGACCTGGAAAGCATGTGGAATGTACTTTTTGACATCAGGTGCATATTTTAGCAACTCATTAACCTCTTGTTACTTTAATTCAAGTGGCTACATCCTGGCTTCATGTTACTGAAGTAACTCTCACGAGAAGGGGGGAGCATCCAGTTAGAGGGGAAGGGGGTATCCCCAGTTCCAGTGGGCACAAAGCCATTAGCAGAAAGTGTGTCAAGCTGAGGCCAGGCAGAGAAATCCTTAACCCTTAATCCCTTAACGTCAAACGGTTCCGCACAAAGGAAGCTGAGCACATCGGCTCTCAGGAACCCGCGAGACGCACGGGGTCTGTGAATGCAGCACCGTGACAGCCGTTTACTGGCAGGGAGCGAGGAGACCAGCTTCCCCAGGAGTCCCTCCGTTTCGGATTCCTCCGTGCCCTCAACACAGCGACCTCCGCTAGATTAACCGACTATGTCCCGGACTTCAGCCCCACGAGGGGAAGGGGGCCAGCCAAAGCTCCAGGCCCAGGAAGGAGAAGAAAGGAGGGAAGCAGAGAGGCTCTGCAGCGCGTGGGATGGCACAGCCAGGCCAGGTCCACGTTAGCGCAGAAGCAACAGCAGTGACACGGGGAAAAGTGCCGTGCAAAGTCCAGCTGCACCCAGGCCTCCTGCGATCACCTAACGGCACCCGTTTGGCCAGCTTGGGTTTGGAGGACCGGCACGGTGTCCCTCAAGCCCCCACGACACACGGCTGGGCTCTCCTGACCACCTCCACCTCTCGAGGCAGAGCAAGAGGACAAGAAACATGCAACAGGCAGCACGTCCCGACACGCCCGGGGTTTATTTTTAAGCAAAATGACTGCACTGAAGGCCAGCGAAGGATCAGGGGTCCTTCCCCGCGTTATCTGTTACGCTGCATCTCAGAGGGCACAAGCAGATGGTTCCTCCTGAGCAGAGAGCAGGCAAGTCAGCACAAGCATTAAGAGCAGCCTCGGAGAAAGCAGCTTTGCTTCAGAGATGGCCAGAGCTACCTCAGAGTCTCGGTTCTTCACCTTCACTGTCGGGACCACCTCGTACAGGCTCTCTGAGCACAGCACTAACTCAGCCTGCAGGGAACTGATGCTCACGGAGGCAATGAACAACATCCTGACTTTTATTATCCCTGTGAATTCAGCATTTTTGCATCCATCTGCACCAGAACAGCCATCTCCAGAAATTAGAAGTTTTCTCCTGGAAAGCTCTACTGACTCCTCTTTAATTAGAGGGTTCAGTGACTTGTCCAAGGTCACGCAAGGAAGCTGCAGCAGAGGTAACCCTGGAGTCCTCGCGCTCCCAGCTCCACAGCAAATTTCCACGCTACATAACTGTAGAGGGGTGACCTACTTTGCAACTTCAGCAACAACAGGATAGCTTTTAAAGAGCGAAGGGTCTTGAACTCACAAGTAAAGGAGGGTCAAGTTTTTCAAGCTAGAATAATAGCGCATTTATTTGTCCTTACTGTACGCTGCATTTACATGCTGAAGGAAAAGGGTTTCTGCTTTATGTTAGAATTATTTATTTTTTAAAAAGGTGATTCAGAGGTTAGCAAATTACACCTACCTAGCTGAGAATAACATGCTTATAAAGATTGCCTGGGCTGGGGACAGCGTATTGCCCTGATGCTTGGAAAAAACGCATAGCTTTAGGTTTGGCTTGCCACGTAAGTGCTGTAACGGAGCCTATATTTAGGTACATCCACACTGGTCCAGACCAAACGATTTCCCTGCATTTCCAACTCCCAGAAAAATTGTGCTGGGTATTGTGTGGCTACCATAAGGAAAAAAAAAAAATGGAATTTAAAAACTCCGAAATGTTAACAAGGTAAAGCTGTCAAAGACCACAACTCCCTTCGCCTGTTGTAATGGAGACATTAAACAGCAAGACTGGAGCGTGTTCGGGTAGGAACCGAGCTGCCAAGAGAGCCGGTAAGTGGAAAATGACGATTTGGATCTTGCGTGTGGGTGTAAACACAGCAGTCTGAACAAATTTTATCTGTCACATTCATTTACTGTTGGCATGCTACCCATTTGCTAGAACTACAGGGGGGAAAGCCCAGCTCTGCCAGCCTTCGAAATGAGGATGGTCTTTTCCATGTCCACATTTGGATTTATGCTTCTATTTAAAGTCTGTTACTATTCTGGCCAGGCACGTATTGCTCACTTGCCATTTTGGTGCAGAAGGTAATGCTGCTAGAAACGTGAAGATAGCCTGGTCTGCCATCACATCCTTCCACGTGCCAACGGAAACCCTCATTAAAAGCAGGTAACTGGAAACGCACAAACAACTCTCCAAAGTCGACGACTGTGCGATCTTCTGAGTATTCTCAAAGAAATTCAGGGAAGCAAAGAGCAGCCGCGAGTGTACGCTACCCTGCAGGGGGCCCTGCGGCCATTAGGCGACACAGCCCCGCTGCCTTTCCTGGTACTAAATCATTCCCTTCAAGAAACGGGGGAAATTCATCACTTCTGCAGCTGTACCAGAAGCAACGTGCATTACACTGAGGACCTGTTTGGCCCAAATGATCTTGTGTTGCTCAAGTACAATAACTCTCAAGTGAAACAGAACTCCCTCCCCCATCTAGGTAGCAAAAGGGGTCACAACTGAATGAGATGCTGTACTTCAGTGGGCTGTAAAATATTTTGATTCAAATAGAATAGGAAACCAGATGGTATCTATCCCTTGCAGATCCTCATGACCCTCTGCCCTCACAAAACCTCACTGCACACCACAACTGCCAGAAGTGGGAACGGCAGGTACTTACGACTGACAGGCAAAAGACATGCCAAAGATGGGGATGCAGCGAAAAATGCCCTCCCAACGAGTGTAACTAACTCGCTGCAGCCACTGCCCGCTGAAGAGGCCATGCTTGAAGGACGACAGCACAATCTGCAGCCAAGAGAAAGAAAAGGGGTTAAGATCCAACCCAGAACAACTTCACGGCAGCAGTAACGCCGGTGCTGGGATAAAAGGCAGCCCTGCGAGGGACAGCTTACGCTGCCTACCACAGCCCGATCTCTATTAGTCAAATTCCCCAGCTCCCCACCCCACCCACACACTTTATTACAGCTCCCAGCAACCTCCATAGGCCCCCTTGCCACCAAGGATCCTGGGGTGTATTTTAAAAGATCTATGACATTCCCCCCTCGTTTGATGCCATCAGACATTATAGCGCACACCAGGGTGGAACAATTTCCACTGACACATTTAACTGGGAGAATTATTGTTCCCAGCAACTTCTTTTGCACTTTTTTAAACGCGTTTTTAAATCCAAACGGGAAGCGACATTTGCCTTGGAGAATCCTGTTCAATGGAGAGAGACAAAGCTGCCTAAAACAGGACCCCACCTGCACACTGCTACTCCAGAGCCATTTAACAGCACCAGTTCACCACAGACAAGGATAAACTTCATGGAAACAGGGGGAGCGAGGCACGCAGCCGAGGCCAGGGGAGCTCTTTTGCCATTGACAGGGAAACTGGCAGGCATTGGGTTGCACAGGAAACAGAAGGTAAATATGTCTGAATGCCTGTTTATAATATCGCCTGAATGGGGGTTTTCTAATCCCCAGAGATTATGTTTTAGTGCAGCCAACTCTCATGAAATGTTGTGGTTTTCTTAAAGGCACAGCTCCCGCAACACAGCAGTTCTACAAAACACTCATTTACAGTTTCCAGCCTCCTTACAGAGGCAAGCTCAGAAGCGTGACCCAGCACAACCTACTGAAAAAAAAAAAAAAAAAAAAAAGTTAAGTGGAAAGAATTTCCACACCTCCCTTTTCTTCCTTTTGTTTCAGCTATTCCAGTCCTGACATTTGGGAGGCAGGGCTGGGGCTCCACAAGCAAACCACATGAGCATCCGTGAGGTGAAACCTGAAGTCATTAAAAAGCAAGTGAAAGTCTCCACCTCTCAGAAAATGGTGCTATACAAAGGGGCTTGGCCAAGCCAAACAGGGCCAGCTTTAGGCAACTCTCAGCTTACCCTACTTAACCTAAATGGTCCAGAATCCATTCACCTCAGTAAAGAAAAAACTTTTCTAGAAATATCTAAGAACAAGTACACGCCATGTACCAGACTTTCCGAAGCTTTCGACGCTCAAAAATAGAAGTGCTGGTGTCTAACAAATAAAACTACTTGCAGCCTGAAAGACATTAACCATCGGCTGCAAAAAAAGCATGCAAAGTACACGCTTGAGTTCTCAACAAGAACTGCCTTCCCCCTCCAGATTAGAAGCGCTGAGGTTTTCAAGGCAAAACACTAACGCATGATGAAAGTCCTTCTGCTTCCAGGCCCTCTTCCCCACATCTTCCATCCTTTGATTTAAAGTTCAGAGACCTAAATTATAAGACGCCAACAAGCAGAATAAACCACAGCTCGATTTGTGGTTTATTATTATTTGTGCCACCACAGTCCCTAGCATTTGTAATCGCTTACAGACCCACTGGCCAGTTTCTACAGTCTGTACCTCCCCACCTCCACCAGCTCGAGAGCACGGGCACCCAGATCACTCATTAGGCCCGGCACTAATTATCAGGAAGCACATTTTAAACTTGAGGCCTGCACCTGCAGGCTGTCCCAGCGGGAACATCTGCATTAAAACAATAGGAAAACAGCATTCCCAGCGTCGATACTCACCACAAACATGAACACCGTGTAAAAGATCAGAGCCATGGCACTGAATGATTGTATGGAGGCCATCATGTTCCTCTGGAGGCTCAGTGGAAGTACAATGCACAGGGAGACGGCAAAGAGCAGGACTATCCGGAAACTGCCCGACACCTGGAAAAAGTGACCTGCGTCAAGAACTGGAGCACGGAGGATGCTCAAAACATCCCACCTAATTAGCAAACACCAGTGCGGTGAATTTTTCTAGCGTGAGAAACAATGCAAAGCCAGGATCGGTTTTGAATGTGGAATTCTGCTTCTGTACGTATTTAAAGATTTGATGCTGAAAGCTTGCCATTTCTTTGGCTAGGTCTGTGATTAGCTTATACAGTCACTGGGTGCCACTGTTGCTCTACACAGTACGTGACAGGTCCATCCTGAAGTGGAAGTATTGGGGGGGGCGGGGGGTGGGGGGTGGTTTAAATGCTATTCCAGCCCAAGCTATTCAAGTATTTTCATGCGATTAAATAAAAACTCAACTTACTTGGGAAACAAGAGATTGAAGCCTTGAAAATTCTGATCCAGAAAATTAATCAAAACCTCGCATTAGTATTTATTATAGCAGAACACTCTGAAATGCTTGGAAATATTTAATACCTAATTTGGCTGCAGCCACAACGCATGTTTTTAACTTCACAGTCCCTTAATCGGAGCTTAGCAGCAGCAGGCGGAGCAGATAACAGCCCCGCCAAAAACCCTTCCACAAGTCCATTTTGCTTCCCCACACAGCCCTCGCGCCGGCTCCGAGTGCTGCTGCTCCCGGCTCTCCGGGAAGAGCAGCAAGAGCCTCCTGCCCATGAGGAGCACCTCTCGCCACCGCGTGTCTTGAGCCAACGCCGGGCTCATCACACAGCTTATTTTATCTTAAAGAGGAGGCAGGCGCGCAGTAACTTTGGCCACCAGAACAGCAAGGGACAGGACAAAAATCCCTCTTGAACCAGAGGGTTGCAAGGGGGTGAGAGCTGGGACAGAGGAACTGTCTGTCACTACCCGTTAAGGGCAGGAATTAAGACAGGAAGCATCATCTCCTCCAGGAATCTGCTCCAGAATTAACAGAGACTGAGTTAAAAAGAATTCCTTTGCTGGAAGTGCCTTATTGGAGGTTTTACACATCTGATTGTTCGCCATATGTCTGGGCTTCCAGGACTTCATGGAGCTAAACGCTCCGTGCACAAGGCGTGCCACGAAAGCTCACCACGAGGTGACCCACAACGCCCCGTGGGCTGCTGAGCACACTACGAAGGCAGGACGCTCTTTGCTGTATCTAAGGCACGCACGGCTCGATGCAAGAACTGGGATCGCTGTCCGCATTGTGGATGTGATCCAGCGAGGATTTATTTACCTGAAGTCCAAGCAGCCGGGCAAAGAAGTTGGACCCCAAATCACCAATGACAACATAGAAAGCAATGCAAGTTCCCAGCATCAGCCCAATCATGCTGCAAAAACAACAGAATACACACAGGTTAGGAGGCTGGAGCGGGGACCCTGGAACGCAGCTCCTGCTCCTGGGCAGGTGTGTTTCAGCAGCCACATTCCCAGTGGATTTGTACTCTGCACAGCCCTCGTGAGAGGACGAGGCTTTGCTAAGGCTAAGGCTACCTTAGAGACACCTGGGGACGCTGCCTGGGACTGCCCTAACTGAGCCTGCGGCGATGGGGCCCGCACCGATGAGACGTGAGCGGCGAGAACACCACTACGTGCCCTGCGTGGAGCAGGGCTACAGTTCATACGCTGGGAGCAAGAGACATCCTACGTGCGCTGCAGCCGCTGGTGAAGGATTAAGACAAAGGTTTAGCACCGACAAGGTCTCAAGGGCTACACCCTGCACACAACCGCAACAGCTGAAGATTGCTTCAGATCCTGCTGCACCCGCCGTTTACCAAGGAACATCCAGAAGAGTGAAACAGAAACAGCTAAACGGGTACATGTAAAGGGACTTAAAACCTTGTGCAGCCACTCGCTTGTGTTCAGAGGTAGAGCAGCCCCCGCGTGCCTTGCTTCAGCATACATCCACCCTCTAACACAACTTTCTGGCCTTTCGTGGTGGAGGCAAGCCCCAGATTTTGCTGAACCCACACTGAAAAACATGTTTGGCGAGCAATAATAAAGTAAGTTTTCTGTCTACGGGGATCCAGCGGGCTGCGAGCTCGCTCTCACAGCCATATGAGCGGGCTGTGCATCGCTACTGGTGCTAGAGGGGAGGATCACGCTTTTATCCTCAGGCTTGTGAAGGGCAGGCCACCAGTTCTGCATTTGACCCTAGCAAAATAAACCCCAGAGAACCTCCATCCACCTCGCATTCACACCTAACATCTTGGCTAGAGATGCTGTTCTGGTAACAACCCGTGCATGGGTTCAACTGCTGTTTGGAGCCACAGAAAAACCAGACCTTGGAGATGGCAAGAACTACTTTATTTCTTGGAAAAAAAAAACGTTTAAAAGAATCAGCAAGAGGTTCTCTCAGCCCCACGCCCCGCAGCAGGGGCCTACCATGAAAGTCTCGACACCACATCGGCTCTCAAACTTCTTTCCACAAAATGGACCACACTTTAATGAAAAGATTGTCTTATGAACTGCTTCTCCTCCCATTCATGATTGCGTGGACCACTTTCCCTCCCAGCTCCAATTATACAACATCCCTGTGGCAATTACAGCAATTGCTTGCACGGACAAGTAACATCTGAGAAATATTCTGTGTATTTTTAGTGTCCTGCAGCAGTTTGCAGCTGGGAGGAGGGAAGGAGCCAGCACCGCTGACTGGCCTGAGCTCAAGACGCCTCCACCAAAGAATCCCTGCTGGAAAAAGCAGCGCTGTAACGACGTCCCGCTGCCCATCGCGACTGCTGAACGAGACCTGCGGGGGAGCTTCTACGGGGATTGGGGTCATGTGAGGAACCGGAGCCTGCCCTGAAATGGAGACAGGATTTCCCCCACAAGGCATCTCCTAACGCCTGGCGTCTCACAGAGGAAAGCAGCACCCGCTGCGAGGAGCGGACAGGACCAGAGCAGCTAAAGGGTGGATCCGAGGTACTGAACGCTCTCCCTCCCACTAACTCACGGCAATCTTGGCAGGGATTTCACCCCTGGAAAACATCCACGAGTGACATGCCCATGATTTCACAGCACACGCGGCAGAGCGGGAGATGAGTTCATTCCCCGACTTCTGCGCTCCCACTACCTGGAAACCGCTCCTGCCTCCACTCAGGAACGGGTGGGACATGCTGAAGGCGACACCTGCGAGCCGTGCTTAGGGGATCTCACTTATGCTCTTGTTCAAATCCTAGGTGGCAAGGAAGACTTCTGGGACCAGAGAAGGCAGGAAGATAAGAAACGAGAGCGCAGCAAGGCCACAGGAGGCTACAGAGCAGTATTTTTCCTTAAAAAGAAAACCAAACGATTCAAGCTTTAAATAAGTAGCAGATTACCTTGTTTCCACCAACATTTTTCCTGCTTTTCCATAGGCATGAAACGCTGGCATAAGAGGAAAAAAAAAAAAGATATAGTTAGTCAAAGAAAGGTCCAGAACGTGGCACACACATGAGTTCGACATTAAACAATAATAGTGATAAAGGGCGGTGCAGCAGGAACCCACCAGCGTGTTTTGGGGCTGTTTCCCTTGCCCGCCCTCCCACTTTCTTTTTCAGACATGCCCTCCGCAAACTGAAAACCACATAAGACAGGAACAAAGATGAGGAAAAGATAGAAAGCAGGTTCTTTTTTTTTTTTTCTATTTAAAAAAAAAAAGTGGTGTGAAGTAGCAGTCACACATGGCAACCATTAAAAGAAAGTCAGCGCGGAAGAGAAAATATGCATGTATAAGATGCTGTGTGGCAAAAAGTTACTGCAGTGCAAAATTTCAATCAAACTCTCATTTTTATTTTTATCTTCCCACTATAACTGAACCGCCTGACGTTGCTGGATGGGAGATCTGAGATGGTGCCCAGAACGTTCAATCCCATACCCAGAATACCCAGTACTCCCAACCCACACCAAAGGGCTGCTGCCAAGAGACGTTTTTTTTTTTTTTTCCCCTCCCATACTTGGGTTGTAGCCTGTAGCAGAAAATGATCAGTAGTCTTTAAATCATTGTGTTTTTTCTTAAAAAGAAAGCGCCAAGAAAACTCCGCTTGTATTTTTAGATCTTACTGGGTAGAATGGGAATTGAGACCTCCAGTTCCAAGCACAGACCACATTGCCCAATTCTGTCGGTCCCTAAATGCAGAGGTCCAACATGAAAACCACCACCCTGGACTCCCCTTTGTCTTCTCTCAAGGTACAGCACACATTCCTGGAGGCCGCCACAAAACAAACTTTATCCGCTTCTGGAAGCATCTTCTGCTATTTTAAATATTAACTTACAAAACTCTGATTTCTTTGGACTCTGCTTGAGCTAAAAACTAAGGAAACAAGATGTTCTCCCACAGAATGAGAAAAAAGCATGGCAGAAGACCCACAGCAGAAAAATAAACCGGAGCTGTTATGTGGGGTAGCACCGAAAATAGCCGACGGCTCGGTGACAGGCCGGGTGGAACAGCCACCACCAGGCTCACTGCCCGAGCACGAAGAGCGGCCGCACCGCTTCGGCCTCCAGCTCTCACCTCGTTTGGGAACTCACGACCATAAGGGGGAAAAGGCAACAGCCCTTGGGGGGGGTTCAGTCACACAGCCAAAGGGCCAGGATGAGAGAGAGGAACCGGCAAGAGGAAGACATCCCTCCTGGAGACCGGGTCATTAACGAGCCAAGCTCCGAAGGGCCGCTGCTGCTGCGCTGCTCCTGCGAGCTCCTTTTTCACATCACACGGCGAGGTAGGTGCCTCCAGATAACAGCTACAGCTGCCGGCGACAGCCTAGGCCAGAGATGCTGAGAAACAGCCAGTCTCCTTGGCTGTTCCGAAGCGATGTTCTAATGAGAGCCAGCCTTCAAACGTTACGCCAGATGTCCCCTTCTGGGGACACTGGAAAAATTGGATCCTTTATCTTCTCAAGGAGGAAGGAGGTGATGACTGTAAAATAAATCGTACAGTCGAGCATCTTCGGAATGGGATCTCTAGGTGCCTAACAAGCTGGGCAGGGCTGAATCCGCTCAGTAATTACAGAAGCCCTTTTAAACCAAGTGTGGTTACTAGAACGGGCAACCTGCATTTCAGCACTTTTCTCTGCAGGGAGCAGAGCGGGGCTGCAGTGTGCTGCTGACGGGGTCCGTACCCAGCACAGGTAGTCTGCAAAGACCCAGGCCGCCTTCAGCAGCTGTAAGGGGAGGCATTAGCCCATCTCCTGCTTAAAGTCTGTCCAGGAACCGCATCCCGCTTCCCTTCTTGTCCACACATCCGCCTAAGGCCCTTCCCTTCCACGCAGCGCAGGAGAACAGCAGCGAAGAGCAAAATATTTTTAATACCCAAGCCCTTCAGGCATAGAGCGCTGCCGAGCGAAGACGTCTGGGCTAGATATCAGGCTGTTAGGACCCTGGCTCCTTTGTAGCTGTAACGGTTGCTCTCAATGTTCCTCCGGAAGGGACTGGCTGACTGAAGTTAATTTGCAAAACTTTCTTACATCTTTCAGCACTGCCAAAACCTCCCACAGAATCAGCTGCAGGGGCTGCCAGGATCTCTCGCAGATGTCCCAGGGCACAAGCCCACGGTGACAAAGGCTGTCTGTGTGGAGCTGCTCAACCTTGATGCATTAGGATGCGTTATAGGAGCGCTGCCTTTCCTCTCAGGGCTGTCCCTCCCCGGTGGCACCTCTCCCAGGGCAGAGGCACTTCTTTCAGCGCCAGCGTTTGCGTGCCAGGAAGTTTAGAAGCATTACTGGCCCTCTGTGTATTCGAGCCCCTTGGCTTCAGAGAGTGCAGAGGATCCCTTCTTCCCGGGAGATGCTCCAAGGTGGAGGGGACTCTCTGTACTTCGGGGACACGGCACACAAAGACGTGTTGTAAGGGGGCAGGGAGAGGCAAGCCAGGCAGCTGGGCTGGGAGCGGCGGGGCCAAATCAGGTGCTACCTGGGGGCTCCCCCTTCCCCCCAGCATCACAGGCACAACCTCCGAGACCACAGAACTTCGTCTTTTCCATTTCTAGCAGATATAACTTGGCAGAAGCCAAGACACGCAGCCCTGTAGCAGCACCTCGGGCACTCTGAGGGTGGAGGAAACCCATCTGTCAGCAACACGGTCAGCGAGTGAGCCGTGTGTTTCTTTAGCTCTTTTACCAACAGCAGTGCCAGCCAACTCTCTCCTCCCCCAGAGAAATAAGGGGAACTGAGTAAAAGACGACTTCTCCTGTCATTTCACATGCCAACGGAGAGGACTGGAACCCGACCACCTCCTCCTGCCCCCCAAGTGGGTCAGAATCAGAAGAGAGGTCACAAGCAGAGGCCAACCCTGGCGCCAGCGCAGAGGCGACGAGCTCCGAGGAAGAGGGCGGGCAGGCTCTGCCAAAAACCCACACATGAATCTTGCAGATGTTTTTATTTTCTTGGCCGCTTGGAACCTTGCGCGCCATTTCCTCTCTGCTCTACCATAAAGGCGCACACAGCTCGGATCCAGGCAGCCCGAGCTCCATGCCAGGCTCTCCACTGGCAGAACCCGATGTCCTCGGCAGCACACTGGGTGGGGAAGCTCGCGGCTTTCGTGCCGAGACCAATAATTTACACCAGACACCCACTACGCCAGCTCCCGAAAACTTGGGTTTTGATCAGTCAGCGCTGCATCTCCTCCCCCGCCCCGCAGAGTCAAAACAATTCTGCGCCTATTAACTTCACCGTCGAGAGCAGAATTAAACCCTCGCGTTCCCCTGGGGACATGGGGCGGGGGGGAGAGACTGACAGAGGAAAACAACGCAAATTGAAAACTACATCAAGAAACCGTTTGCTATTCCAACAATACCGGTATGAAAGTTGTAAATTAAGAGGTCAAAGTAAAACCGCCGTTTAAAAAAAAAAAAAAAAGAGCCAAGCCCTAGAGCTGAAAATTCTCACCAAGGCCGGGGTAGGTCCTGCGCTTGCTGAGATTGGCCGATTTCACCAGGAACATGCAGGATTGATGAGTCATCCAAGAACAGAAAATCAGCAGCAGAGCTCCCAGGACAATGCCGCACTGGAACGGGAGAAGAGGGGGGAAGAGACAAGCGCAAGATGGAAAGTCAGTCATTCCGCACAGCCTTATTGCCGTCCCTCACCACCTTCAGGCTCCCCCGCATATTTCCAGCCACGCTTTTGCCTGTTAAGGGAGTTGCCTCGACTTCAGAGCAGCCAGGAGAAATGCGACGTACGAGCTCAATTTTACTCCTCCGCGGCCCAAGGACGAGACGGAGCAGCCACCTGTTTCCCACAGCTTCCAGCTACACCAGTTTAAGCACTGAAGAGTGAACCGGGAGCCGTTTGTGGAGCAGAACTCCCGCAGCTCCCCTCGTTCAGCCCCCAGCACTCTCAGCATAGAGCAAAGACAGACCAGTCCTGACCCCGAGGTGCAAACTCTGTTGCAAACTGCTTTAATAAGAACTATTTGATAGCATAAACTAATCACCAAGCTCATCACCAGCGCTGTCCTGCCCTGCTGGTTCACGCGTTTGCAGCGAGGGACATTAATCACTGGACGCTTTTTAAGCAGAGGTGACCTTAAACAGGCACAAGCGATGCCAGATCTTAATCGCAGCCGCCCTTTTTTCCGCTGTGTTTAAGCCTGGTGCGGCCGTAGGGATGGCGGCAGCTCCTGGAGAGGGGAGCGGGGGCACAGTGCGGCACAAGGGCTCAGCAGCTGGTTTGCGAACGCCTCCGAGCTGCCCCGCGTTTATCACATGGATAAATTCTTCAATTTTGTCGCCTTTCTACTCATTAGAAAGGCAGAAATGACTACTCGGAGACCTCACGACAAGGAAAAACGTGTAGTTTGGTACAAGAGACGTCCGATCTCCATCTTTAGCGCTTCCTTCGCTGACCATCCCCTACCAACCACCACCGAACCACCTTCCAAATTAGGACCGGGGGCAGACGTGCAGGTGCAGCCTCCGCCTGCCTCCCCTGCCCTCCTCGCCCCGGCCCAAAGCCCGGCAGGCAGCTCCGCGCCGAGGAGCCTGCCGGGGCTTCAAGCCGAGGAGAGCAAAGGCCAAGGGAGGCAGCTCCCAGCCCTATGCCCGCACGGGGCTCTCTCTGCCGGGGGAACTGGCGACGGGCCCCGGCGTCTCTCACCGGCCCCAGCGCGACGGGGACACCGGCAGGACCCCCCCTTCCCCACCCGCTCGGTTCGGCGAGGCCCGCGGGTGCCCGCCCCCGCCAGCCTCCGCCGGAGACGGCGACGAAGGGGCCAAGCGGCCGGCCCCGCCGCCGCGGGGGAAGGGTCCGCAGCAGCGGGGGACGGGCGGGCGGCCCGGGGGGCGGCGGAGCGCTCACCTGTCGGAAGCAGAAGGGCACGGTGAGCACGCT
>VYZW01044628.1:7214-18462 GCA_013401315.1 Balaeniceps rex | reverse complement strand
AAATAAATAAAAAAAAGAAAGAATCCTTAAATTTCTGTCTTCACTTGCAAGGGGTATGAACTTTGAAGGAAAGCTGATGTGAGGCAGAAACAAATAACTGAAGTAAGAACCAATGCAACATTCAGTGTCAACTCAGCAATGGGGAGGAACTCAAATAGTGGCAGACATCTGCTGACGAAACCAGAAGGAAGAACGACATAACATAAGCTCCTCTTTCTTGANCAAATAACGAAGTCAAACCCTTGATTCCTTGCCACACTTGTCTCCAGATACCATAATGATTACAGATGTGCCCTCTTCCCCCACCCCAAACAAATCCAGAGGGTTGATACTGAGATTTTGTGGGAAAGAAAAAAAGAAAAAATTCCAAACAATACAGATCTCTTCAGATACTTCAAAATTTGACTCATCCTACCTTGTTATTTCATTCAGTTCTCTCCTTAAAGGATAGCAAAATGTGACAATCTATCTTAGAACAACAGATACAAAACAGATCGTGGGAATGACTTTTAAAATCCATCTGTACATACCAAGAAAAGCAGAATATCGAAAAGAAAAAGAAAAAAGAAAAGATCAAAATTCTTGAGAAAACGTTGAAAATATTCCAGAAAAACATGGGAAAGATGAAACCAAACCCTATAAGGAAAAATATCTAGACAATCACAAATAAGCAAGAAGTATAATGACAAAAAGCATACAAAGGAAAAACATCATATGAAGAAAAAAGTAGAACCATTGGGAATTACAACATGAAGAAACAGAATAGAAGGAAAATAATATACTCTAACAGTAAAGGGAAGAGAAATACAACATAACACAGGAAGTGAATGGAGGCTGTCTGAAATTTGGCTTTGAACAGACCTAGAGAAATATTTTTGGCAGAAAATACAAGAGTAACTTTCCGCAGGGCAACCACAAACATTCCAGGATGGAGTTTGCTCTCCAAGTTGAGCAGGCATCATGTGTCCATCACAATGTGTGAATATTCCATTTCTAGAGAAAACAAAAAAGCTAAGATAATAACAAAAAATAAAAGAAAGAGGAACTAAATGGTAGGAAGCAATCCAGACACAGAAAAACCACCAGTTGCGATACAGGAAGGAAATAGGTAGACTTTTTGGTTAAGCAGAATATGAATGTAATCACAGGAAGAAAAAAGTAACTTTTTCTGTGATGACTTGAGACTGCAGCAGATGATTCTGCCTTTTGTAAAAACTCAGAGGGTTTGGAAGACATGCTATACCTTGAAAAACAAAAGAAAAAACAGGGAAAAAGGCAATGGAAAACTACCAGAAGAGTTGAAAGTTATTTCTAGAAATGTCAAAATTCTGCAAAATCCCTATCAGAGGAAAAAATGAGGCTATAAGAGACTGACCTACTATTATACTTTTTTTCTTTATTTACAGGTTTTACATACAAATATCAAAAGACAACATGGATACTAAACTGCTCCCCAAGAGAATTACACAGAAAGGGATAACAAAAACAAAAGGAAAACATCCAATAAAAACAGTCTGAATAATGAAAAGATAAATACTTTTCTGATCTGAAGCCATTTAAAGCCAATGCAACAAGCAACAGCTATTATAGAATAACTGCATTCCCTACCATAAATTTAGGAAATAATTTATTCTGAGTACATAGGGGAATTTCAAGGAGAAATGATAGGTCAGGGTGACTACTAGATACATGAAGAAGAGTATCTGCTGAGATGGCAAATTTATTAAAAGATCTAAATATCATCTAGAGGATGAAGTAACCTGAACTTGGAAATGCCATTCTGTATCACAGAAACATATCTAAGATGCACTCACTACATACCTCCAGTTCCACCTGTTAGTTTAGTTACCACAGGAGTAACTTACTGATCGGACTATTCCTTAATTTGTTTATTAAGAATGACCATACAATAACTGAGACTATGCAAGGATGTGTAGCAGGTTAAGAGAAAAACAGACAGAAAAAACCCACCCCACACCCATTTTATTCAGACTTCCTTAAGAACCCTAACTATAAAGTGTTGGTTTTTGCTGTCTGTTTGTATGGTGCCATTAAAAATAAGGCACACTTTCTCTCCCTGTCCAACACGTAGTGTTATCTGGGTAACTGTTAGGCCACCTCTCTCTGGAAGATACACAGACATATGACTGAGCAATATTCTCAGCGGTCTAAATTTCCCCTTTCTACACAGTAATTAGAAAAAAAAATAGGAGAACTCTTAGAAAACTATGCACCCTTTTTGAAAAATTAACCCAAAAGAAAATGGTTAAGAAACTAAAACTTTTATACAGTTTTAACAGGAGAAAGGGATGACTAGAGAGACTAAAGCAAGGAAAGGACAAGGATATACCCTGAATGCAAAAGACGCCAATCTGAAATATGCGGGAGAGATGGTAATTGGTTTATTTCCACTTCATATCTACCTTATAAAAGATTTTTTTTGTGAAAAATGCAAGGTATAACGTAGCTGACTACAGCTAAGACGGCAGACATTGTGGGAGACACCAAGTGGGGAGGCCATAAAAAATACTTCTTTTAATTTTGACAGTTATTCTCAGAAGTCCAAAATTGAAGCACAGGATTAATTTTCCTTGAAAAGAGGATTCTTTATATAAACCAGTAATAGTGCACTAGTTTTGTCATCCATTATTGAAGGAACATTATAATACATTGTTTCAGGTAAGTATGTATCTACTGCACATACCTAAAATATATATTACTGTCATATACTCAAAAATTAAGACCACTTTGTTCTACATAATTTGGTAAGTCTTTGTAAACAGCAAGTTTAGGTTAAATTGTTTCAAATATTTGTTATGTGATCCAGTATACCTTTCATGTGGCAATATGTGCATTGCAGCAGCACAAAGACATCTGGCCACAGTATAGTAAAGTCATAGGAACCGCAAAAAAGGCTAACAGAGATAGTGTCAGTGGAACCATATGGATTTGTTCTAACATGTCAGATTCAGCCTGCAAAACACAGGATGTCTAACTGTATCACCAAGAGACGATTTCAGCAGCCAGTAACCTTAATGTAAAAGTGATGCTGCTTTTCCCTGAGAAACTCCTAAGAATAGAAAGGTAGCCTACATAACTTCATGATACCCTAGATCTGTTCACACTGCACTATTTTGACAATTTTATTGGTTTGTAGATATTTACCATCACCAAAATGAACAGAGTAATGGAGGCAATGATCTGGACCAACCCGTTTACATTTTAATGTATGACTTTAGAGAATTAGCTCTTTGGCAGATATAACACATAGTGTCCTGTTAATAACAAACACCTGGAGCTATATGTATTGTCATTAGTTTTACAATACACAGTACTTTCCAGCAAAAATGGTTTGATTATAACTTTATGAAGAATTGGACTTCAAAAGTTTCCTACAAGAGTTCAGAAGTGGTCTGCTAATGTAATTTATGGCCCCACAAATTTCAATGAATTAGAAGCCTTCACCTAAGTTATCAAATTGTACAATTTTTACAAATTGTGTATGTTAGGGTTTGCATTGTAGTTTTATAGTCCTCATACTGCTGTAGCAACAATTTGCACATCTGTCCATCAGTCTGAAGTGTGCGAGACTGAAGACTTTAATCCATTTTTCAGGGTTAAATATACATAGTCCATGCACTCAAACAGCTGAATCTGAAAGAAGTAACTCTCTAATCTTGGTGCGCATGCTACCTAAAGGGTCTTGTAAAGTGATGGCCATATTTTTATGGACAAAGAAATTAAAAGGAGGAATAATTTCCACTGCTGTCGAGTGTAAGCTGGCTGCCTGCTCCTTAGCAAGGACAGCTGCAAGACACACAGACACAGTTGCTCAGCATGTGGAGTTACCAGGGAAAGAGGCAAATCCACAACCAGGAGCGCGCAGTGGTAAGTTAAATAATATGCATCTGGAATGTATCCAAAAATCCAACCAGGAAGACATTGGAAATGCAGAGAAAAAGGAACCAACAGCAGCCCTTGACCTGAGACAACAGTAAAATACATCATAGCATAAACTGAACATTGAGAGGTTTGGAGAATTTTTCATCTTATTTTAGAATAGTTTTGCTGAAATTCTCAGCCAACTCAATACAGCTATGAATACTAAAACATTTACAAAGGGAAATTTGAAACAGCCTAGCGCATATTTTCTAAAAACATAAACTCAAAGGTGCACTTTTGTTTAAGAAGGGATACATTGAGCATCCATCTGAGAATTTTTTTGTATAATATTAACTCATGGCTATCCACCCTCCAACCACAGTTTTTGGAACAGGACTGCGGTAGATGCATTCCCAAAAATATGTATCAGTGAAGCGCAGAAACTTTCTCTAAGCTGTCTGTAACACAGCTTATAGCTCAGAATGACTTTTTGCTACTGCTTATGGTTATTTATATGACTACCTTATGAATTCTGGAGGCACACTATATACAGCAGTTATTTGTACTGACACAAGACTTGACATCTATGCCAAACTTGAAAATAATGGAAACAAGGAAAAATATAGGCAATATGAAATTGGAAGAGAGCACACACACCTTTCTGCTCATCTTATTTACACTCGTAAGAATCTGTGTAAACATAACATCCTCTTGTGAACATAAAGACACAAAAAACTACTGTTATTCATTTAAATAAAAGTTCAGTACTGCAGTGTAGCAATATTTCTAACTGAAGAACAAATTCATAAAAATCTACACCTGCAGTGGAATTCAAGAGAAAAGTTACTCCTGGCGTTACATCAAACTTTTGAAGAATGATGAGACACATCTATTATGATATTTGTATTCTATAATATGAATTATAATAATACCAGTATTAACCTTTGAGTGAGAAATTAATGACAGTAAAATTAAACTCATGTAATTAGAAAATATGATGTCACTGACCAAGTGGAGATGAGTTTGACTATTACTATATCTTCACTTTCTAAAACACCACTCACAGATATCTGGAAATCAGCAGCTGCTGATGTAAAAGTCTGCCTTATACTAGGACAAGCAAGGTATACTTTCTATCAATACTGGTATGTAAAGAAGGGGAAAATGTATCTTATGTTGACAATGGACATTTATGCATATGGGACAGCTGTTATTTTGGCCATCACTCAAATTCACAATTAAAAGCTCAACCTTACAGCTTTTTGCTAATCTTGAAATCTGTTGTATACTCTATATCCATAAATTGTGTTAAAAGCATCAGCCAATGAACTGTCCCAAAAATCATGTGATGAAAACAAAAAAAATCATGTTCTTTTATCTTGCATTGAGTGAATTCCACACTTCCACACAGATTCAAATCATAATTCTAACTTCATAACTGCAAAGTCTTGAATGTCTTGACCTCAATATGAATGCCCTGGATCAAAAAAAACCCTCAATATGTTAGATGCTATTGAGCAACACAAGTTGTAACTAGCCATTTCTACACAGCCCAGCCTCCAGAGGAAATGAAACATTTTTCTTGAGTTACTTTTTTTTTTTTGTTCCTTTCTTTGCTATTGTCGTGGTTTAGCTCCAGTCGGCAGCTGAGCACCACACAGCCGCTCACTCACCCTCCCCTTCCCCGGTGGGATGGGGGAGAGAATCGGAAGGGCAAAAGAAAACTCGCGGGTTGAGATAAAAACTGTTTAATAATTGAAATAACAATAATAATGATAGTAATAAAATTGCAATGAAAAGGAGAACGAGAGAGAGAGAAACAAAACCCAGGGAAAAAAAAAACAAGTGATGCAACCGCTCACCACCCGCCAACCGACACCCAGCCAGTCCCCGAGCAGTGATCGCTGCCCCCCGGCCAATTCCCCACAGTTTATATACTGAGCATGATGTCATATGGTATGGAATAGCCCTTTGGTCAGTTTGGATCAACTATCTTGGCTGTGCCCCCTCCCAGTTTCTCGTGCAACTGGCAGAGCATGGGAAGCTGAAAAAGAAAGTCCTTGACTAGTCTAAGCACTACTTGGCAACAACTAAAACATCAGTGTGTTATCAGCATTCTTCTCCTACTAAATCCAAAACACAGCACTATGCCAGCTACTAGGAAGAAAAATTAACTCTCTCCCAGCTGAAACCAGGACAGCTATTGAAAAGAGAATATTGACAGTCAGAAAGCCTAGATTCTATTCCTAGTTCTGAGAAATAATAATGTTTAGAAAGAAGGTGGCAAATTAGTTTGGTCACTTTCAAAGGCAGGATGAGACAGTGGGTAAGATTTGGACAGACAATCATCTTTCAGTCCTACATCAGCATTTTTTTTTTTTTAATTTGGAAAATATACTGCTTCCTACTTTTCAAGTGTCATTTCAATTTCCTTGTTCGCATCTCTGGCAACAGCCCTCTAGACAAGGCGGATAGTTGATAGAAATACAAGTATTTCCCTCCTCTTTCACCCATATGCTTATCAGGAAGATAACCATATTTGACCCATGGCAGATACATAGTCAAAATCCACTGGGCTTATATTGGTACATCAATTCTCCATTATGGTGAAAAAAACCCCTGCAATCTAGTTCATATAGTTGAATTGGCTAATCAAGAGGTGATATACTATGTAGCCCAAAGAGATTCCAATAAGGGGCTTAGACTACATGTAAACCATATTATAAAAGAAAGTGAGCACTATGGCTACAGTTAGGTAGAAATACAAAAATAAGCATCTTTGCATCAATACATTTTAGAGACTGCATGAAATATTCTGATATTGTCAGAGTTTACATTCTGCATATTATTTTTTCCACTTCAAACAGATGAGCAGGAAAGAAAAATTAACATGTGTTGAAACTGAACTCCAACAAAGCCATAACTGAGACGTAAGCAAAATCTGACTCAAAACTTTGATTTAATCATTCTGTAACTTCAGTTTTAAATGCATTAAACTTATCCATACAAAATATGATCTCAGAAGGCAGGTGTGGAAAAGTGTGTAATTATGACATTGTGTTGGCTTGATGAACGTACACAGTGAAGAGTCTAAAGTGGGATGGAGGAAAAAAGCTCAGGATCAGATGGCCTCCTCTAGTATTTGCTTACAGTGATCCCATATCCAACCAAGAGCAGCAAGGGTAAATGAGAGCAATTCACTTTAAAAAACTGTTGCCAAAAAGAGGCCTTTCTGAAAAGGGCTGTATCCCTTTTACTGAGCTCTTATTTTCTCTTACCTTTTTTATGAATGTTATCTACATTAATTTAACCCAGGTCCTTGTTTCAGTAATGTGAATCATACAATCTTCATGAAGAGGGAAGAAAAGAGGACAGAACAATTGTCATCCATCCCACTCTATTAAGAGAGCTGCAGAATATTACTAAAGGAATCTACAATACCAGCAGGTCCTTGGCATCCTGGAAACTGGTTTTAGAGAAGTTTGGAATTTCCTTCAATTTATTAGTTCACATACACTTTTCTTCACAACCCAAGTGGTACACAGAAGTGATGACAAAAATCACTTATTCTTTGGACTGCTGTTTTAAATATTTCAAAGCAGCTATTATTACATTATGTATGTAATATTACACATTCATTCATAAAGCAACCAATCATCTGGATGTATTCTTTTTCCTACATTTCCTTAAAAGGTAATTTTTAACATGGCACAACAGGAAAGTCATTGATAAAAGTTTCAAAAATTATACGGGGAAAAAAACCCAAAACACCCCAGACCTTCAGGCTTTTCTTTTCAAATATGTTACTGTTAAAAATCACAGATAGTGCTTTGAAAGACATAAGTGGAAGTTGGTTTTGTTTGACCACGTGCTCCCCTATATATTTGATGGACTTTTATTGTACATTCAATTTCCTCTGCTTTCATGAAATTTCATAACATACAAAATAAAATTTCATAAATCCTTTCGACTATAGATTTAACAGTCCTTTTGCAGATTGACAAAACCTATCATGAGCACTTACAAGCACTTTTTTTTTTCCAAAATTAAATTAACTAAATTTGACACTTATTACATGCTACTAAGAAAGGCATTAAAATATCAAAGTCATAAGCATTAGCAAGCTGAACTGGCCGAAAGGTGGGCTTTTCAAGTAGGTTTGGTTTTTTTTTTTTTTAAAATGATGGCTTCTAAAGCTTCTGAATTTACAGAAGAATCACAGAGCATATACCAAAAAAATGACTGTTACTTTTTCCAAAAAGAATTAAAAAGAATTTGTGCTGCCATACCTCAAAAACAAAAGAAGGAATTTATTTACTCAACACATCCTTTTCTTGGCCATGAAGAAGAAAAAGCAGGAACAAGTACTGACCTTTCCATTTTATAAAATGGACAAGTAACAAAAGAAGATCAGGCAGTTACACAGGAAACCAGTTACACATCTAACAACTGAATTCAAATACCTCAAGTCTCCAGATGATGCTTTAACATTAGGGTCAGCCTTAGTTCTCTTTCTCAAGCGGAGAAGATAAGATAGCAAATTTCCTTTTCTACGAGGATATTAGAAAGTAGTACCTTGTTTCATTACTTCACTTGAAACTAGTGAAAGCTCACTTCAGTTTCAAGGTCAAATTGTTCTCAGGATGGAGAAATTAATTGTGAGCTTTCTTTTTTTTTTTCCCCCCCCAAATATCAGTCAACCTGCCTCTCTGAACAGACATGCATCTTAAGGGCACTAACAATACCTTCGCAAGACAATCAGAAATATCTACAGCACTTTACATGGATAACAGCAGCAACATGATCTAGTCAATTTAATGGACAATCTACTATAAAACAAGAAAGGAAAAGTTCCAAAGCACAGCATTGCTCTGCGTGACTTGCCATCAAAAAAAAATCCAAATTAATAAAATTCCTACTTGATATAAAGGAAAATTCACAATTTTCTCCTTTGCTAGAAATACCAAATTGTAATACAGAAGGGTTCAGATGACACAATGACCTAATCACAAAAATTTGGATGCAAGTTCAGACTGCTGATTTTTCCTTCTCTCCTTTCATCATACACAAAGCAATCCTCTTCCTTCTTTTTCTTTCAGTAAAACATTTCAGTAGAAAGATTCTGCAAGCAATGAAACAAAGTTAGAAATACTAGGCAATAAAATTTTGAAAGCATCAAAATTAATTGCATGTAAGCTCCATTTTTAAAAATTAAGCAATTTGTATATTCTACCCATTATCCCTGTTAATGTATGTTTCAGAGCAGTATGCCTCCTAATACTTTTTTCAAACTTGTTTTGATCATGACTAATGTTCTCACGAGAAAAATCTTCATCTATCCTCACTTACATTATTTCATAGTCATTTTATTACTAATAGTTACTCATACATTCTTTGCAAATTCTGACATTTATTCTCCATAGTTTTATTCTACTATGACATCCTTTTATTGGTCACTTTATTGTCAGAGTTTCCTAGCAATTTCTATTTCTTGGGAGGAAAAAAAAACACGCAAAAATATGGTAGAACCATTAAATTTAGCATTCTTCTTCTCTGTACCTCAACATTTTCAAACAACAAAACCTTTTACAAAGCTTTCCTTTTTCCTCTGTCAGCCACCCAGATGAAGTTCTTGCATACTTGATATTACCAGTACATTAAGGGACAGAAGTATTATGCAGTTCCTTGAGCAGGAGTTCCTTTCATTGGAATACTACCTTCCCTGGTAAGTCATTCATTAGAAGACACAGGACAGAGCACGGTCCTAAAATAATGAATAGATTCTGTGGTTCAACAGGAGGTAGGCAATCTCTTGTGATAGATAAAGCCCTTCTTTAATCCTTTTAACATAATTACTTTGTAGTTTCAGATCTATTTCTGAGTAGTTTAAGGAAAGACTATTCATAGATACCAGCACATAATTTTGATCTAAATAAAAAAAGTGCAATTAATAAGACTAAAGCAGAAGTTCATTGTTGAATGCTAAATCAAGACTGTACAAGTGGTCAGGAAGCTTTAATGCAAAATGCAATGGTTTAAATATGGTAAGAAATAGCTGTTTAAACACCCATACTCCTCACTAATTTCTGTGTTGAATGTTAAAAATTCAGGTACTTTATAGCGGATAACTCAATAACTCACATTGAAGAAATTGGAAGTGCACTTAATAACTACACTAGAAAAGTAAAAATCTGATGTGAGTGTTTACTAAAATAACGTTGCATTCTCATAAAAACATAGACATATCATGAAGTCTAAATTTTGACCTTCTGAAATGAACTTCCCAAATTAACTTGAAATCAAATTTCTAAAGGTCTATGCATTTTTCATTCTTAGAAAAAGTGACTATAGATCTAATGACGAAAACCAGCTGAAAGTGTCTCTCTAAGCTCATTTTTAAAGCACGCTTTTAACTCTTTGTAGACTCAAGATTCACTGTAAAGACTTCAGTAAAAATATGTTTCCTCCAGAACATTTTTACTATCAAAACAGTTCATTAAATTCAGGAAAAGTTCCATTTTCATTTCTTGGGAGAAGTACAGACTTCAAATTACTTTGGAAAACAAAGCTGCTGTATCAGCTAACGAACTTGCAATTTTCTCTCTCACAGCCAAGCAAGCACGAGTTCTGCATGAGAGCACAATGCATTCATTGCTCAAAAAATTGATGTTCCTATAACTGAACAGCTTCAGCTAGATTTTTGAATCACTTAAGATACATACCAATAGACCAATACACTAACACAACCATAATTATATCACTTGAACACAGTGGGACAAGAAAAATGCAATTAAAGATGACAGTTCTACTTTCTATGAAAATACACATCATCTGAACATGCAACATATACTTGGACTTACAATCTCGCCAACATAGCTCAGCTGAGGCTCTTGTAAAATGAACATGACTAAGGCATCAGTGTATTTGTCGTAAATTTATGAAGAGGCTGAGGATGGAAATATCATTGAGTTCTTATGTAGGTGGAATCATCTCCATCAGTACCGCCACCAATAGTACTAAAGGTTGCTAAACCTCCAATAACAATATCTCAACTAAAAGCCTAGAGTGGGATGACTTCAGGTCTCATTGTTTTCTGGTGTAGCCCGCTTACCAATATGTTTTCTACAGTATAAAATATTTTGGACTAAAATAAACTTCTCAGCTTTAGTGCCTCTCCCCCCATCTAGCATTCCATTAAAACCAAGTCAAATATGGTGGCATTTGACCACCTATAAACGAAATCAAACACCACTATAATCTTGTGCTATACTCTCTTTTACTTGGTATCTGTAGGTGTAACACTGCACTTAAACTAAGCCACACAGAAGCAGTTAACTGAGGAATTTGGATCTATAGCAAACAGGAA
>VYZW01044623.1:0-16432 GCA_013401315.1 Balaeniceps rex | reverse complement strand
TACCAGCCATCAACCATGAAGATTCTTAGCTACCTTCTGGTTTACCGAAGGTTCCTGCTCATTGTTCTCACCCCACTGCTTTTACTTCCACTTCCACTTATCATCAAAACCAAAGTAAGTGACCTGGTTTGAGAGGTAATTATTTTGCACCTGTATGTCAAGCCTGAGATTTCCAGATCTTTTCACAATCATAGAGTCATAGAATGGTTTGGGTTGGAAGAGACCATGAATGACTTAATTATGTTTGTATTGTGGATTTTCCTTTTTTTTTTTGGTCAACTCAGAGTATTTGCATAGAAATGTAGAGAAAACAACAGATTTAATGTAAGATTCTGTGCTGGTTTCATGAAGTTCTGAATTATATATTTGTTTTCTTGTTCAGGAAATGTTTTTCTCATTTAACATCATCTAGACTACCTTGAAAATCCTGTCCTTACTATTACATTTTGGCCACTTTTAAACAGCTCTGTATGATTGACAATGGAGATGAATTGTCAGGAAGACAGCTACANTGTTTGTATTGTGGATTTTCCTTTTTTTTTTTGGTCAACTCAGAGTATTTGCATAGAAATGTAGAGAAAACAACAGATTTAATGTAAGATTCTGTGCTGGTTTCATGAAGTTCTGAATTATATATTTGTTTTCTTGTTCAGGAAATGTTTTTCTCATTTAACATCATCTAGACTACCTTGAAAATCCTGTCCTTACTATTACATTTTGGCCACTTTTAAACAGCTCTGTATGATTGACAATGGAGATGAATTGTCAGGAAGACAGCTACAATTACCTTTTTATTTGATGATGGATTTTGTTAAGTTCATCATATATTGTGTTGTCTCATAGCAAATGACTGAAATGAATCATCTGAGAAATTCCCTCTGGTTCCTAAATAGAGCAAAGGTTATGCCAGGACACCTTGGTTTTATTTTACTTGAAATAAATTCCTCTGGCATTCAATAACTCTTGTGACAACTCCAGGCTGGTGAAACAGCTATCTAAAAATTTTATCAGTGATTCTATTTGGTACAGCTCTGATGTCAGCAGAATGAAATGGGATTCTCCTGTGATGTATTATCACACATGCATTATACATTTCATGCGTAACAATACATTGAAAGTCCAATTAAGAAGTCCTTGCATCACAGATAGATAGTGTTTACAGAGCAACATGCTTCACACTGTCTCACCACAGTTTCAATATTTCAGTTGCCTTTCTGAGAGGAAATTCTTGAGAAATTCTTAATGTGGTCAGACTTAAGTGAGATGAACATTTGCCAGGTGATAGAGTAATTGACACTATCAAATTGTTTCATACATAGCACAAACTTCCCCCCAAAAATAAATGCTAGCCATAGCTGACTGACCTGGATGTAACATTGTTGACTTCCAGTCAGAGGTTCCCAGAGTCATTTCATTAAGCTATTTCTTTCCCAATACAAACCATCTCTGCTGCTGTTGAGTAGTTTCATGCCCTAACCAGTGGCATTAAAAGATCTAAACCATTTTCCTCAAGAGTAGAAATAGAAATCAAAACTACACAAAAGAGGTTTCTAGGATTCTAGAAGAAGCTAGGCTCACTTCATCTCATTATATTTTGCTGTGGCTGCATTTTACGGACAGCATTGAAGTAAATTCTACTGAAAAAAAATCTGTTTTACAGGAGTTTAAATAAAAGACATTCACTAAAATTACAAGTCTTAAAAAGAACAACTGTGTTTCTTGTCAGTCTTGCACAATGCTTTTTATATTAGATTATATCCTTGCCTTATTGATGCTGATGACAAAACTTCATTGATTACAGGAGAGACAAAATTTGACCTATTATTGACTGTGACTACTCCTAGACGTTTAAAGGTTTGCTTGCAGCTGCAGAATGTTTGTGATTTATGTTAATTCATGATCTGAGAATGCTCCAGAATGACCTAAATTATTAATTGTGCTTGAAGGAAAAGGTAGCTGACTTTTTTCCCACCTTTCGTAAGTGGCAGAATTTAAGTAATTTTACTATCTCTAAAGAAAAAAACCTTAAAACTATTTTACAGACTGTTTCACATCTTAACAGGATTATCAATAGCAGAAAATAAGTACCCTAAATTCAGGTCCCTTGACTCATACTTGTTCCAGGTGGGGGGAATCTCTTTACTGACATAGCTGAACTTTTTGCAATTGTGATTTTTTTCCTAGATGATCCACTCATGTTTTTGTTGGTGCCTTTTGTATTCTAGGAAGCAGAATGTGCATACACGTTGTTTGTAGTTGCCATCTTTTGGCTCACAGAAGCTCTGCCACTGGCTGTATCAGCTTTGCTCCCTGCCTTTATGTTCCCGTTGTTTGGTATAATGGAATCCAAGGAGGTAACTCTTTTTTTCCTCTCTATCATATTACGGATTTCAATGATAAAATCTCCAAAGAAAGAACCACATGATGTTGAAACCTGATGGGCTATTCCATGGATTTGCTGAATGCCAATCACAGTAGGTCTGCCTCAATACTTGCTTACGTGCTTTGTCCTCAGGACTTGTTCATATTTCTTTAATTTTTTTTTTCTAGGTTGTGATTCAATGCTTAGATGCCAGTCAATGGAAAAATGCTAGATAGATATAAAATATCCATAATGTTACAGAAGCGAGATGACACACTAAAGACCCCATGTGCAATATGCTGAGTATATAACTTTATGTCAAAGAGATGACACCACAGATGATCATAGTCTAAGTCTATGTTTAAAGTTGTTCTTTTATCTGTTGGGTAGATGAGTAAATTAATAAAAGCAGCATTTCACCGGTGATTTAGTTCGTATGTGAGATGTGACTGATGATCTTAGGTTGTTCATATCATAAGCCTTATTTTTCATTTTGTTTTAACAGTATGCACTTTAGTGCAGTTACCCTTCATCATTTGGTTAAATTAACAGTTTCAATTAAATTAACAGTCTAAATTTAAGCCAAAAACCTTTCTTGATATTTATTTCAATATATACCCTTATATACCTGATTTTTTTTTTTTCATTAAACTGATAATACCAAATACTAATAGAAAGTCACCATTTAGTTAACAAAATATTTTTTGTTTTTATTTCAGGTGGCATCTGCTTATTTTAAAGACTTTCATCTGCTGCTGATTGGAGTAATTTGTTTGGCAACGTCAATAGAAAAATGGAATTTCCACAAAAGAGTGGCTTTAAGAATGGTGATGTTGGTGGGTGTCAACCCTGCATGGTATGTGCTAGACAATATCTTGAGGGACAATAATATTTGTGGAAAACTATGTATTCCAGAAATAATTCCTACTGTTTTTTCTGTAGTAGAAGTTCAGCCTTTCTTTTCTACTGAAACAAAGTAGATATTTGAAATTATATGATTGATTTGTAGGTGACAATTTATGATTTTGCTGAAATCCTAATTGACAGTTCCCTGCAGTGATTCTGTTCATAATAGGGATCCTTCTGAACAAAAAATCTGATGAATTTGTGAATAACGTAAGGGTCCTGTTTCTTAATGGTGGTAGTACATTACATACTTGATATCTACAACTGAAAACCTGTGCTATGCTTATTATCAATTTGTATTTCAATACTGTTCAGAAAATTCTGGACAATTCCCAAAAATACAAGAAGAGCTCAAATACACAATGAGGAAAAAAAGTCATAAAATTAAAGATGTGGTGAGGAAGGAAAACCACATTAAGCACAATGTCTTTATTTATCTTTTTTTTCTTTGTCTACCTATGAAGAAAATATCAAAGGAATAGGAACTTCCCCAGCTGGATGAGGTGATGAGGGAAATGAAATCACCTCATGAAATGAAATCTCTATTTACTCACTATCAGCATATATCTTGTGAAGTGAAAACTCTTTTCTTTGCTTGCTTTACAAGCTTGCAGAAAAGCTTTAGGCCCACAGATTCATCTGTCAGCACACCAGTAAGGCTGCAGATAAGATTTGTAGAGCGGGTCTGGCTTCCCAGAATACATGATGCTTTTGACTCCTTGTCAGGAAGCAGACAGTGACAGGAAGTAAAAAGTCAGAAAAACAGAAATGCCAGGTCTAAAAAATAAGATGCCTCTTAGGTGATCTAACTAATAACACCTCATGGAAATGTGGATTATTTCTGTTCTTCAGTGGTTTGTCTGTCCTAATTTTAAATATCACATGTATTTTGATTTTTCCTGCATCTTTTGCTAGCTGGTAGCTTTCTTCTTTGACAAAATGCTCCTTACATTCTTGTTCAACTGCCTTTCATTATCTTTAGCTATATTCTTGAACTATGCAATTTTAGTTATTTCAACTTCTCTTTTTTGATCACTCTTAAATCCTCACCTTTTGGCTGAAATCTTGAAAAGGAGAACACAAGTGGATGGTGTGTTGTGCTAAGCTGAACACTGCTGGGGAACTTGCAGTGGACACAGAATCCCACAGCCAGCTGCTGAGGATACCTAGAGCAATTCCACAGACAGCTTTGTAACCCTGAGGAAGCAGCATCCCTCATAACTATCTCAGCTCTATCACGTTTCCCGGTCATGACAAAAGGATAATAAGATTATGATAAGAGGATCTGTGAAGGAGAGGATCCTCCCACCTCTCAGCATCTGCTTCTCATTAGCTGTGCCCACTGCAAAGTTATGCATGCTGTTCTCTGTGCATAGCCCTCCTCCTCTGCTCACAGGAGTCCCCAGCCAGCCTGTGCACATTGGAGCCTCATCCAGCCCAAGGCAGAGATATCATTGTAGGAAGTTTCTGCATTAGAGGACATGCGGGATGTAGCAGTGGAAGTAGAATAGCAGGAGTCTTCTGGATTCTGCTTTCTGCATTCTTCTGGGGAAACTGGCTTGTATCAGAAATAGTGTGGCCAGCAGGAAGTGATTGTCCCTTTGTGCTCAGCACTGGTGAGACCGCACCTCGAGTACTGTGTTCAGTTTTGGGCCCCTCAGTACAAGAAGGACATTGAGGTGCTGGAGCACGTCCAAAGAAGAGCAACGAAGCTGGTGAAGGGCCTAGAGAAGAAGTCCTATGAGAAGCAGCTGAGGCAACTGGATTTGTTTAGCCAGGAGAAAAGGAGGCTGAGGGGAGACTTTATCACTCTCTACAACTACCTGAAAGGAGGTTGTCATGAAGTGGGTGTCAGTCTCTTCTCCCAAGTAGCAAGTGATAGGATGAGAGGAAATGGCCTCAAGTTGCACCAGGAGAGGTTTATATTGGATATTAGGAAATATTTCTTCACCCAAAGGGTTGTCAAGCATTGGAACAGGCTGCCGAGGGAAGTGGTCGAGTCCCCATCCCTGGAGGTATTTAAAAGACATGTGGATGTGGTGCTTAGGGACATGGTTTAGTGGTGGACTTGGCAGTGTTAGGTTAACAGTTGGACTCGATGATTTTAAGGGTCTTTTCCAACCTAAATAATTCTATGAGTCCCTAAAGGCCTCCCGTCACTTGAGTTATGTGGTCTGTCTGGTCTGCAGAGTAGCAGGGAAAGTTGGATACGTCTGTGCAACCTCCAAGGACTAGAATGAGTGACAAAACATTGATTGTGCATTACATAGCAAAGAATGACTTTATATTTGAATGTAAATGAAGTTATCATCCAAGGTTCCATGCAGAATATTTTTAACAACACCACAAGGAGAATAATGCAGAAGAACTGGGGCTGAACAGGTTAGGATATATTTTATTAGTTTTTAATCAATTTGAGTCACTCAGAGTACACCATGCTGTATTAAATGGTCACCTGACCATCAGTCCACCAAATGCTGGAAATATATGACGAACAGTTTTGAAACACATTAGTGAATGTCTTAATTTTCTTTGGTTCTAAATCCTTTTGCAAGTTCTACTAAAATTATATTTTTCTATAATATGAACATTCATATTCAGTGTGCTTAGCCTGACCAGTATTTTCTGCATAAAAATTTCTCCTGAAAACACAATTCTTCCCCAACTTCCATGTGAGGACCTAATCAAAAACTGCATGAAGTTAATGGGTTTTATACTACTGATGACAATTTGTGTTGAATTGAGTTCACCACTTGCAGGTTTGCAGATCATTTCATCATTATGCAATTAAAAGTGCACGGAGAACAGACAAGGTGCCCCTATTGAGGAAAAAATCAGGTTTGAAATGTTGCTATTAGCTGAAATGAAAGGCTATGAGAGGCATTTTGAATGGTATTTTTATGTCATAAAATATTGCTTACATTATTTTTGTATAAAATCTTGTTGTCGTGGTTTAGCCCCACTCGGCAACTAAGCACCACGCAGCCGCTCGCTCACCCTCCCCCTCCCCGGTGGGATGGGGGAGAGAATCGGAAGGGCAAGAGTAAGAAAACCCACGGGTTGAGATAAGAACAGTTTAATAATTGAAATAAAATAATAATAATAGTAATAATAATAATGATAATAATAATAATAATAATTGTAATGAAAAGGAGAACGAGAGAGACAAACAAAACCCAGGGAAAAGAAAACAAGTGATGCAACCTCTCACCACCCGCCGACCGACACCCAGCCAGTCCCCGAGCAGCGATCGCTGCCCCCCGGCTAACTCCCCTCGGTTTATATACTGAGCATGACGTCATATGGTATGGAATAGCCCTTTGGTCAGTTTGGATCAACTATCTTGGGCTGTGCCCCCTCCCAACTTCTTGTGCACCTGGCAGAGCATGGGAAGCTGAAAAAGAAAGTCCTTGACTAGTCTAAGCATTACTTAGCAACAACTAAAACATCAGTGTGTTATCAGCATTCTTCTCATGCTAAATCCAAAACACAGCACTATGCTAGCTACTAGGAAGAAAAGTAACTCTAACTCAGCTGAAACCAGGACACTTGTCTTCATTTGCTGAGTAATCCTTAGTTTTTGTGAAACTTTTGATCAAGGCTAGTCAAAGAGCTTTACAAATTGCACAAATGACTTCTCAGAAAATGCTGCAGCACCACGGTCCCTCCACTCACAGTTGTCCTCTCGCTGTGGTGATGCATGGCAGGTGTTTAATGACACTGCCAACACCTTGGGACAGGAAGTCAAGAGGACTACTCTCATTTACAACTCCAAGAGATGCATTAAAAATGACAATGAGGCCTGTATTCTAAGTTTACTGTCCAACGTCCCCACATATGACATAGAATATTTCATTTTTGTTAGTGTAAAACTAGAGTGACTCCAGCCACTGATGCAATTCAGTGCATTGCATTAGTGCAATCAGGAATTGCACAGATGCAATTCCTATTTGTAGTAAACTTAGCATAAGCTGTGCCAAAACCAGACTAAGAGATCGCAATGACCTTCACTTTCCCATTTAATATCAAATACAATGTTTATTGAAGCACAAATAATCCATACACCTGTCTTGGGGCTCTGATTAAGAACTAGGTACCACTTACTGAATTGTTAATGTTTCTTCCTGTAACACCTTGACTGGTATCTAGAGGACTTACAGCCTAAGTGATAAGTCCAGGGTTTTGACCTAGCTTGTACAATATGAGATTAATAGCATTAGCAGTATAGACAATTTAACTTTCATATGAACTTGTGACATGCATGGTGCTTTTTTTCCAAGATGATGTAAATACAGTATCATTCTGTAAACAAACATTATTGCTTCTGTTTCAATTTATAATATATTTGATCCTTTAACTCTAAAATACAATAATTTCAGTGTCTGATCAAGATAATTTTAATTCATAAACTACCTCAGAGGTCAGTTACTAGCTTTAAATTTTCAGTGTTTCCTACATTCAGGTTTTCTGTTGAAAAAGCTTTCCATTTATATTAAATAGGGTGATAGGAGGTGTTGCTGTAGCAGCCACAGACTCTTCTCTCCTGTTCCAGGCTTATGCTGGGTTTCATGGTTAGCTGTGCTTTCTTGTCAATGTGGCTCAGCAACACCTCTGCTGCTGCCATGGTGATGCCAATTGTAGAGGCTGTAGCTCAGCAGATCATCAGAGCTGAAGCAGAAGCTGATGCGCTGGAGATGTCTTGCTCTAACGGCTCCGTCAACCCGGCACTGGAGCTGGACGGTAGGCATGCAGTGCAGTTTTTGTCTTTGCCCATCCTCACGCTGCAGTGGAGTAAACACCACATAAAATAAAGTTGAATGTCTAGGGAAGTACTAGCATCATTACATGTTTCATTGTGAGACTTCTCTTGGATTACTGCATGTGAGGTCTCTCATGTTCACAAAGATTAATTAAAACTGAACAGGTGCAGAATATGGCAGTTATATGAGAGGAGGGGAGAAAAGAAGAGGCTGGCTTGTTCAGCCTAGTAAAATGTCTGAAAAGAAATATGACTACACTCTGTAAATACACTGGGGGTTGAATGTTAGCAAGACAAAAGAGCTCTTTAAGCTCTAGGGTAATGTTGGGAGAACAAATGAATCTAAACTGGTTATGTACACAGTTGAATTGCAAATTAGAAGGATTTCTCCTCATTAGAAGATTCACATTCTGAGGAATGGGAGCCATGAAGCAGTAGGACACAACTCAGCTGTTTTTAAGATTGGCACTTGTAAATGTATTCATGGGATGATGTGAAGTGCTTGCGTGGAATCAGACATGCTGATGGAGCCTTTCCAGTTTTGCTCCCTTAGATACTCATCTGTCTTTGCATCAATGTCTTACAGAAAATATAGGAGAATGTGAAAGCAGTGACTGGAAAGAGAAACAAGTTAATGGGTAATAGTTATTCATCTACTAAATTCTGTTCTAAGAATTCATCTAAATAGAATATCTGTTTATTACAATACATACCTTTGTTTTTCCAGGCATGACAATGATGTGGGTAGTACTGTGTGCACAATTGAAAAGGAAAATGAAAAAGAAAAGGAACAGGTACTTAAGGTGTCTTTTTATTATACAGCTAGTGTATGTAACTTAGTTTTAACCTAAATCTCACTTCTATGTAACACCTAACATGGCACAGCTAGCAATGAAGCTAGTTTCATGCAAGTAAGAGATATGTGTAGATACACATATACATACAGCTGCTTATGTAGTTATTTCATTAGTGGTTTTGTGGTCGCAGTGTATTTTACAGAAGTTAAACCAACCGCACCAGAGTACAAACTCTATATATCAGGTGTGTATATATATCAGTATATATAAAGGAAGTTGTTGTGTAAAGACTGAGAAAGCTCAGGAAAAGGACTTCAGGATTTGACTCTCCCTCCTTTTCCTTTGCATGAATAATTGTATTACCACTGTAACAGCAAACCAAACCACACTGCATACAGCTATATTGCTAGCAAATTGTCTGGCTTTTCTGGGACATCCTTCAATCCTATTTTTGTGCTTAATTATGTGCCCTTCTTATATATTAATTTGCAGAACCTACCACCTGCTGAAACAGAGAGAAAAAGCAGAGAGGACAGATACAGTGGGATTTTCAAAGTGATGTGCTTATGTGTTGCTTATTCTGCTACCATTGGAGGGCTGACCACAATCACAGGAACATCAACTAATCTGATTTTTGCTGAGCACTTCAATACGTAAGAGACTATATTAAATTATTTGTATTGGTCTTAATACAGAATTTTAACAGTTCTTTCTTGAGCTCTCACATGGCTCCCCTAAAATGCATTAGAAACCTTACCCTTTGATTTGATATTATTTGATTCTATTACTTTCTTTTTGTTATTTTTTGTTAAAGAGAGAAAATGAAATTGCATGGTTGTATTTGCCTTACACTGGGAAAGTGATCACCCAACACATGCAAAAAGATGACCATTCTTTGGTTAAGTAGTACTTTCCTCTTTGAATAGCTGCGTGGAAAAAGATGGGCTTATCTGAGGAGGAAGACACTACTTAGCATGAATATGACAGATATGACTGTTATTCATTTCTAGGTACGGGTCTGCTTAGCAAAGAGCATCAGGAGACTTTAAGGAGGCTATGCTTTGTGCATTGCTGAAATGAGGAATTTAGGTCCATTAATCAAAGAAAAAGCAAATCTTTTCAAACCAGTCTGAAACTTTGCATTCTGTGGAACACTTTGTTTTGAGGTTATTAAAAACATTCTTTAATATTACTTTTCTTTTCTAAATAGAACTACTTTCAAAAGAAAATTGGCAGATTTCGTTCCAAAGCTTTTGAAAAACCAATAGTTCTTGCTGAACTTCTTTTTCTTCTGCAAACTACTCATTGTCAGAAATATTCTTACTCTAATTTTAAAATAGAACAAAATAAAGCACAATCCTTTTACTACCCTCTGCCCACTGTTCTGTATTGCACGTGGCAAAATGGTGAAAGCCCAGTTATTGATAGATTGTCTTCCAATATGTGTTCCATGAATGGATGAAATTTGGCTTCAGCGTGCTGCTAAAGAGAACTGAAGTGGTACAGTCTGTAAATCAGCCTGTGCTAAGAGAATAGCAACAATGGATACAGTACGGAAATTATAAGGATGCCTGTTATTGGGGACAAAGAACTACACAGGGCAGACTATGGCATTATAAGTCCTTCAAACTTAAACTTTTAGACATATAAGCATTTCTGGTTCAAGCAGGCT
Organism: Balaeniceps rex; assembly: GCA_013401315.1. Classification (NCBI taxonomy): domain Eukaryota; kingdom Metazoa; phylum Chordata; class Aves; order Pelecaniformes; family Balaenicipitidae; genus Balaeniceps; species Balaeniceps rex. The sequence continues at coordinate 5,936 of VYZW01044623.1, read as the reverse complement.
TCACACTCAGGAGCCTAGAAGAATCCAAGATTGATTACTAGGGGCAAGAACTGTTCTTGTTCATTTCCCTGAAGTTGTAGGAAACTTGAAGAAAACTGGCTTGCAGCTGGTTTTTCAGTTTGTCTTAGCTGTTAACAATCTCTTCAAGAATGCATAAGCAGATTGCTGTTCTCTCCCTGGATCTTCACCCTCTGCTAGGAGCATGGGCCGTACATGGAGCACTGCACGTGTAATCCGGTTTTATACCCCACCAGGATTTTGCTTAATCTTTACACAACTACTGATTCTAATCCTTAACTTAAGCTCAATCTACCACCTAACTGTGCAAATATTATTATCTTTAACTGTCTTGCTCCCCTTCTCCTTAGTGGCCTCATTTGTATTTATGCCCTGTCTGAAGTGGGAATTGACCTGTTATCATGACTTGAACACATTTGCAGTCTACCTTCATGTATCATAAGCATCTGAAGTAGAATAATCCAGCAAAAGAGCTGTGCATACAACATATTCCTGGGTTTCCCACTCAGCGACAAAACACTTAAAATGGCACTGTGAAATTCCGTGTTCCTCGTATCTTCCCAATTTCAGTATTAAATAAGTTGGAATTAGTGTTTACTGTTCTCTACTTCCTTCCTTTTCATTTGTCACATGAAGAGGGAACCAGTATATCTGTGTTAGCATCGGAGCCTGTGTGTTGCTGGGAATCCTCAGCCTGCTGTTGATTTAGGACATGCAACTATGCTGCATTCCACAGGGCAGAAGCAAACAGTAGAAATGTTGATGCAATGCGGAGCATCCCTGCCAGTGAGAACAACTTCCATAAGGGTTCCTTTTCAGGACATATTTGTTACTGACCCTCTCAGGGTCACCCTATTCATTCTTTAATTGTACGCAGAGACACTACAATATAGCATCTGGAATATATCCAACTGAAAAAAAAAAAAAAGAGAAAGGAAAAAAAGGAAAGTATTGGCTAACACACCAAGAAGTTGTGTAACCAGCTAGTAGGCTAAGCATTAGTCTGCTCACCACTGCCCATAAGATACCCAGAAGCCTTTACTGGCCAGGAGGCATCAGTGAGGATGAGATGGGATGATCCTCACTGTTCCCTGGAACAGAACCTCAGTGAGGCTGGGTCCCTTTCTTCTGACTTCATATGTTTTTCCTTTAGTATTTTATCCCTTTCTGTATTGGTGTTTTTCCTCTTGAATCCTTCAGGCTGCTGCAGATCCCAATGTCAGTTATCTCACATCTGCAGTTTTACCTATCTAATCTTACATAGATCTGCTATGATGTCTTTCTCACATCTCATTCCCACACGAAGCAGTTTCTTCAGCACTGCAAGCCAAGGTCCACAGCCAGGCCCTATTAGAGCAGGGCCGTGGATCATAGGAGCACAGGCAGCTGCACCCCAGGGCAAGGGGAAGGCTGTGGGGAGATTAGAGAGAGAAAGAATTACCAAACAACCCTGTGTCAGGGAGATAACCGAGCTCTCCTATGCTTGAGGAAGAGTAAATCCTACGATGAAACCTTTGGTTCTCCAGTCAGGCTTGCTGACAGGTTACTCAATTTCCTGAATTCTATTCTGGTAACTGACTTTGACCTTCCAACATGAAGAATCAAACTTTGCCAATGTTACATTATTTTCAACCTAAGCAATTTTATAAAAGTCATAAAAGGAATAATCTTATCTGATTTGTTCTATGAACAAAATTTGTTGACATTTGTAGTGTTTGCCTGGAAAGAGTTTATTGTTATTGGCACTGAATCACTGTAAAATGAGGATTATTAAAATCAATCACACTTTTTTATTTTCCAAAGGAAATAGGTCTAGAAAATAAATAGTTCAGTGTGTCCTGTCCATCCTTGCCTCAGGCAAGACCTGTGGTAGATAATCCAACCAGCACTATATAATAGATCATTTTTAAAATTATTTAAATTGATCATCCAGCCTACCTGAGGAATATTTGCTCTGGAGATGAAGAATACCAACTTAAATATTAAGATTACTAGAAATACATATATATTCATGTCTGCACAAACTTACTGTGAAACCTGACCACAATAAACTAACATTCTATAATGGAATTGACTTTTTAGTATAAAGTTTTAAAGAGCTTGGTTTTTTGCTCAGTAAGGAATTATCACACATAATTCAGGAAAGATCATAAACACTTTAGCAAGTGATGAAATGCTAAGTCATTGCTATGCTGATGTCAGTTTTTTCCTACCTTAGAATTCATACATTCAAAAATTGGTGTGGCTAACCACGTAATAACAGCTAAATAGCCACATAATCAGTAAATTATATATAATAGCACAAAGCCTTTTCTTGTTCTGGTTTCACTGTCCCGTCTCTATGTACAGTTGCAATTTAGAGCATCACCTCAAGAAGTGGGTAGGAGTTTTGGTTGTTAAAATTAAAGTGCTGGCACTTTAATTGCAATATATGTAAGCATCATAATAAATATAGATCAATCCTAAAATTTGTGCAATACTTGAGAAAGCATTTATAATGAACATTTACTGCCTCAAAGACCTATGTGACCATAAGAATTCCTTTTCTTCTAGCAAGGCCTGAAATACAAAAGATTGGCTAATAATTGGAAATGGTCATTACAGTCTCTGTCTGGACATTGTGATTTCCCTTGCATCTGATTTTTGTATCAAGGAGGAAGGCTGTTCAAGGAGACTAGAATTTTCTCACTGTTAGCTCAGTAGACCTGGAGGAGCTCAACGGAAGAATAATTTCTGTTCGTAAACTGGAAAACAGGATTCATTTACCTGGCTTTTTTGCCTATCCGGCATCTATCTCATTCAACAGTAAATTAATTTCTTTCAGAAAACCAAAGCCCATTTCTGCTTTTCTTAAATGCACATGGCAGGGAGAGCTCTGGTTGAATGGCCTACATCTACAAACAGTAGATTAAGATCGCCTCAAAGAGACAAGGTGACTGGAGAGACAATCCACCTAAAAAATGAACATTCCTGCCTTTCTTGGAAATTAGTAATAATAATTTTGGTTTTAATCAGTTTTGAATCCCTTATGGAACCTTAAACAATACAAGTCTCAATGCTGTCTCCGCTGTTGTCTTCTAAGTTCATTGAAGCTTGTTCATTTGAGTATATTTTCTTGTGCTAAAGTCTTCTCTCAAAGAATTGCTTTTCTTCAAGTTCTGTTTCTTTGTAATCCTGATGGTCCTTAACACTGTGAGTGGCCCTTCCTTGCTTGTTGAACTTAGGTCAGACACACCTAGATTGGTGTCAGATCCCCAGACCTGTTGCTGATCCAGTGCTCAAATAACTGGCACAGCTAGTTCCTGTAGGGGTCATGATGATCAGGAACAGGACGGGAGGGTGAGGGAAGAGAACACCGGCGGCCACCTTATGCTGAAGTCAGCTGCCAGCCAGAAGCACTCTCTTGCAGCAGGGCTTTCTGGTACTTCTCACAAGTCTTCATTCCTTTGCAAAGCTCAACTGAACAGTTTTTTATTTTCATCCAGACGTTACCCAGGTTGCCAGTGCATCAATTTTGGATCCTGGTTTATCCTTTCCATCCCCATCACAGTTGTTATTCTGTTGCTCTCCTGGGTCTGGCTCCAGTGGCTTTTCCTTGGGTTTGAGTAAGTAAATGTTGTAATCAATAAAACTAAAAGTTGGTGATATAAGAGATACTTTGTACCAGGAGTAAATATTGCATCTAAGTTTAACAGGCTCAATATAAGATAATGCAGCAATAAGATAATGCACTAACAGTGATTTTTGTGTCCTTGATTAGTATGGCTGAGTCTCTGGATGGGACAAGAATTTTCTAAAATAAGGATCCTTGAGTACTAAGCCCAAAGTGAAAAGTCCATATCACAAATGATGGTACCCATTCCTTCAGAATATGCAGATATCATCATTAAGCAGTGCATGTATGCAAGACAGAAGAATACTGAAATTTTATACATTTTGGTCTAAGACTGGAAGATTCCTAGTCAGGATGTTGCCTTTCTCTGGAGTCAGGGATTGGCTTGAATACTTGAGCAATATCTGTGTAATAAACTGGATGACTATATTTGTAAATGTGAAATGAAAAACTTCTACTTTTCCAAAATTTATATGTGGTGGTATGGTGGGGTTTCTTTCCCCTCAGAGCTTGTGCTTTTAAGGTTTTGGAGAGGACTGTACTTCTTTTGGGCTGATTCTTTAAAGCCTAGTTCTCCATGAGTTCACTAACATCTGCAGAAGTAACGAGGACACCTGTCTTCCACAATTGTATGGCTATGTATAGTGCAAGAGATGGAGAGTGGGACTGTCTACTCTAAAGCAGACTTAAAATCATCCCATGCTTACCACTCCATATGTGAACATTATATTGTTTCTTTTTTTTTTTATTGTTTTGATAATGTTCTTTCTAACACTGTGTAAGGGTCTTATCCAAGAATGAAAACCTAGCTCGTACCAAATAGGCTGCTGATCAGTATGCAGGCTACTCTAGAGATACAAACTTTTTCATTACAAAACAAAATAAAGCAAAGTCATAGATGACTTTCATTAAATAGCCAGGTTATGTGTTTGATTGTTTCAATTAGTTCCCATGATTAAAGTTTCATCCTTCCTAGGCAAATGAGCTAGTCAATAAGAGGACACATTTTGTTGCTGCCTCTGTCAAGCTCCCATTGGGCTTTGTCAATTAATTCCAATACACTCAGTTTGGTGTGTGATAATTAAATGGGAGATACTGCATTGTAAAGTGAAAATTTTCCTCTTGTAAAGTGCTATTGGTAACTGGAAAGGCTGGACTTTTTTTTTTCTGTATACACTGTTAATTCATTGCTCAATATTGCTCATTTACATTCCAGTTTTAAAAATATGTTCAAGTGTGGCAAGAAGAAAACAGCTAGAGAAGAGGCCTCAGCACAGGTGATTCAGGAGGAGTACAAGAAGCTTGGACCAATAAGGTATGTCAAACTATAAATCTGCAAACAAGAACGAGTAAATCCAAGTGCAAATTCAGGAGAATGTATAACCCATTCTGTTTCTGCTATAGCTACCCAGAAATTGTTACACTTGTCCTATTCATTCTAATGACCCTGCTGTGGTTCACCAGAGAGCCTGGCTTCATCCCAGGGTGGTCTTCACTTTTCCCAAAGTAAGTAATCTTTTTGATACACCAACAAGAACTATACTGTGTCTTAACTACATACTTTCTTTTCTTCTCAATTTTAAAAAAATAAAATATCTTCAGTACTTCTGAAATATTCCAGACTGAAGTTGTTGAAAACCTTTGTAGTGTATACAGAACAGGTAAACTCCAGCAATTTCATAGATGTATGTGTGCGATATCTGAAATGTGCTAAACCCATTACAGGGCAAAATAGTGCCTCCTAAGATGGAAAATGCCTAGCTTTGAGACTTGAGCCAGTGAGGGAGAATGCATAATGATTGATGTTACAGTATCCTACTTCCTTATCAAATCTACAATTGAAAGAATAAATCTTTGATTAGAATTTTTTTATCTACTGCCCTTAGTGACAGCCATGTTTGTATGCATACAGGCCAACATCCCCTGCTTTGACAGCTCTAATTAATAATATAAATTACAATCTGTTCATACATAACTCTTTGCTTTCATCTGGGATAGAGTTAATTTTCTTCCTAGTAGCTGGCATGTTTTGGATTTAGTTTGAGAATAACGTTGATAACACACTCATGTTTTAGTTGTTGCTAAGCAGTGCTTACACTAAGTCAAGGATTTCTTCAGCTTCCCATGCTCTGCAAGGTGCACAAGAAGCTGGGAGGAAGCAGAGCCAAGACAGTTGATCCAAACTGGCCAAAGGGCTATTCCATACCATATGACGTCATGCTCAGTATATAAACTGGGGGAAGCTGGGCAGGGGGCAACGAATGCAGCTCGGGAACTGGCTGGGTATCAGTCAGTGGGTGGTGAG
>VYZW01044614.1:6559-20270 GCA_013401315.1 Balaeniceps rex | reverse complement strand
TGAGTCCACAATGCCTGTCCTTATTAAAAAAGTCATTGAAGAGTCCATTCAGCAAGCTTTAGCCCAGAAGTAGGACATCAAGTATTACTCTATTATTAGAAACTTTATTATTATTTAAGAAGCAGGAGTAGCACATTCTTATTGTAAATTATGCATGGGAATTAAAAAATTCCTAGGTGACTGGAGGTACAAATCCAATTAAAAGCCCAAACAGTTGAGGTGGTTTGAATATCTCATCTTAAATGAAGTACAGAAAAGGCAATGATCTTGTGGTAAAGATCATGAAATAAGCTGCAGGGCTTTGAAATTTCTGTCTCTGCCATAAGGTGTCATGTTTGATTTCAGAGAAACAGTTTTCTCTGTGCCCAAGTTCCACATCTCTAAAGTGGGAATAGCACTGCAGAGACAGACAATGATGATAAATCAGTTGGGTTTTAAAACCAGTTCTTGTGCTGAATGCAATATAAAAAAAATATTAAAAGTCCTACCAAAAAAATACAGTACAATGATATCTCATTATCTTTCTTTTTAAAATTAGTCTTGACATGATGCTGCTGTATGTTGGCTTTAATTTGTTGTTTTTTTTTTAAATCTCCTTGTCACATAAAGAATGCTTGCAATTTATAGAGAAGTGAATGGCTTCCAGAACGATGAATATTAGATGATGTCTTAAACATTTTCTCTAAAAATATATTGGTGGATATGTTTGAATGCATGAATTTTGCGTGCTGCAATCGTTCCTTCAAATAGTTATTTAGTAGTGTAGAATAGAATAGAATCATTAAGGTTGGAAAAGACCTCTAAGATCATCTAGTCCAACCATCAAAACAGTGTAAAACTTCTTTTCCTTAGTTCTTTCACTCTCTAAAGACCAAATTCAGTTCTCATTAGTGGGAATGTTAGTGCAACTATTTTTGACAACTTCAGTAGAGGTCAGTGAGAACCCTAAGTTAAAAAAAAATGCTAAATTGCAAATACGAAATCACAGATTGTACTTAATGGTTTGGTAAAAATCAATAAAATGTGTGAAACTTTCAGGAATCCCTACAGGAAGGATCCTCACAATTGTCAGGGCCTTCTGCTTCCCTCCTTTCAGTGGCAATTACGTGCCTTAATGTTTGTGAGAATTTGGGTTTAATTGATATATCTGAAGGCCCAATTTATAAATCAAGGTTAGATTTTCAAGGTGTCTAATCATGCAAATAGGAATTTACGGAGTTTTTCTTTGCAAGTCAGTACACAGGCACTTTTGAAAATACCCTTAAGCACTTAGCAGCGTATTAGGCAAGAAATGCCTTTAAAAACTAGACACAAATGACATCAAAACTAGGATTAAATCCAGATGTTCAAAATCACTGGGTTGACTCACTCCTGTTTATGTCAGTGGGAGTTAGGTGCTTAAGTACCTTCGCAGATTTGGTCATTGGGATGTAAGAGTGCTTTACACTTCTGAGTCCGGCTCAATGTCCCTGTACGCAGTCATCTAATTATCCATCCCTAAGGATGGATGCATGCTTCATCCCATGTGTATTTAATGGATTCCTATGGGTTAATTTTTAAACGGAGTTTAAATTGCAAGGTTCCAGTACTTTTTGTGGGAATTAGATGCCAAAAACCATTTGAAACCTTTATCTAATTGTTGTTCTGTTTCAAGCTGGATTGCAGCATGTCTCAGAGATAAATGATATGCAGGTAACTCAGCAATGTAGTTGAGGTATCAGGAGTGGACAAGCTGTGGCAACACCAAGTTCTACATGAGTTACTTTGCTTGCCAAATATGTTAACCCATAGAAAGATCCATACTTCCCTGGATCACTTAAAGCTGCTGCAGTCTCTTTTGAAAGAAAGATTTCAGTGCTCTCAAATGCTTTCTTTGTTTCTTGTTTTTGCTTATGCACCACAGTGATGAATGTGATGTAAATACCGAAGTATCAGACATGTAGTAGAATGACTTCTAGTTTTACACTGTTGTAAATAGAAATATAATTATTTGTCACTCCTGGGGTAGCCAAAGGATAGGCTGAGTCAATACTCTGGCTAAAAGGAAAAGAAGTGGGCATACAGCATCTGTAACTGCATCACTGATGGTACATTAACAAGCTAAAATGGTCAAGATTCCTCTTGAAAAGCTAGAAATGTGAAGAGGAAACTATTACTATGCCATTAAGGGAAAATATTAGGTGTTCTGAACAAAGATACATCTATTTCAGGAACCAAAAAGCCCCCCAACACCACAGGAAGGACCTAAAATCAAAAGTAATACTAAAAAATAAGGAATTGATATTGCTCCAGAACTTCTTGCTATGGAAAAAATTGATATTAAAAAAATTGACATAAACTATGAAATCCTGCCTTGCTTAAGACAATATAAATCTGTTAGAGGGTCCTGATTCTGCATATATTTATGCATAAGCTTAACTTAATGCAAGTGAAGAGTCCCTTTGGGTTTAATGGATTTGCAGGTGGGTTTTAGGCTGCTAGAGCATACACACTTGAACTACGGGGTAGAAGAAACTCCTGTTCTTGGAAAAGAGCTAATGAAAGCAGTATCAAGAAATACTCTAGAGAATCACTGGGACTATGTGAGTGAGTGTACAAAGACTTGTAGGATAAGGACATGGAAAAGTAAATGATGTGGCTCACCAGTATCTCTATGTAAACTCAATTTTTATATGAAGTTTTTTATTTTTCTTGGCCCTTCACAAATCCTTGCTTTGTTTTTGATGGTTTTTGACTGTATTTATTTTGGTTTTAGGGGCAGTAGTTGAACGTGGGGAAAAATGTAGATGTCTTTTCTTTTTTGCTTAACATTTTAAGTATACGAAATAAAACCCATAATTATTCAGTTGGCTAATTGCATATTTTTTCTGGCTCATTGTTATCCGTGGACAATAACTTGTTGTCATAGATGGTCTGTTGGGAAAGAGATTTAGTTTAATCCAGTGGTGATAGAACAGATGGGAAACTTTGAATTATTTCAGAGCGCGTTTCTTGACTGGCTTAAAGCTTCCATGCTTGTTTCCCCGCTCTGTTGAATGGCAAATAATACTCCATGGGTAAAATCGGTGAGAACTTGTCCTTCAGTAGAGTCAGGTTTTACTCCTGAGGTTTATCTCACAGTGGATTTGTGGCAACAAACTTAATATTCTTAAAAAGCCTTCTTTTTAAATAGAAAGTGTGATATAGTTCTTGTATATTAATTAGAATATCTGTTGTTCAGAGAACTTTTATATTTTCAACATTTTATGTGACAGTGCATAATTGTCGCAGATGAGAGATTTTCATTCTGTGGTCTGTGGTTTCTTGAGGTGGCCTCCAATATACTACACAATGGTTGAAGAAGTACTTCCAGGTGGTCCATACAGAGGCCTTCTCAAAATCTCTTGTGGCTCCATTCATAATACTTTAAATTCCAAAACCATTTTGGGAAATTACATTTTTAAATATGAATATTTTTTTGCTCCCAGTTCAAATTCTTCAGTGTTAGGACTATTGCAATAGAGTTAACTGTAGTCACAATTTTTTTGGAAAAGTCAGGAGATGACAAGCATAGAAGTGGTCTTTACAGACCTACCTACCATCATTTACACGATGATGTGAGTGCTAAAGTAAAATCCCATAACCAGGGAAGGAAAAGTAAACATGGATACAAGAAAGAAAGATGGGTCATAACCAAGAAGTGTCACCCCACATTAATACAAGCCTATTGCATCTAGCTTCCTTCACACCATTCTAATACTATTTTTGATGCAATCAAGCAGGCAACTTTCCAAAGGAAAATGTGTCTTGGGATTGGGTGGCTCCAGGATAGGTGGCTGTAGGGTATCTCTTTCTTAAAAAATGGTATGCAATGTGTCCACAGTTGAAAAGAAGTGTTACAGGTTATATTTGGCTAGATGTTGAGTTCAATTTAAATAAGTAAGAAAAAAAAATATCCCAGTTAAAAATATGGGGAAAAGATAGAGTCTTGGCTAGATCCCAGGCTGTTAGTGGTCTCAGGTGATACTATAATACAAGAACATGAGAACTATGGATCTACTCCATTCTTTGAAAGCCAACGAGGGATTCTTCATCTTGCTTCACTAGTTTTTTGGATCTAAGCACAGGAGGGCTAACCCAAGGGTTTCTGCACCTCTTATTTCATGTTTTGAGGCCTTATGTGGGACCTAAGTAGAGACTACATCTTCTACTGACCTTCTGTTCTAGAGTGAATTTCACCCTTAATGCCTGTTTTGGAATGAACAGCTTTTATTTCCTTAAGTGAAAACAAAATTGCTTCTGATTTGTAGAAACCCAATAAAAGCATCCAAATCCATTCAGTTCTGTTTGTTTTGGGTTCTGAAGAAAGCCTTCCTCCCAGTTGGGTTCATACTGCAATTTATTTTATGAGGACTTTTTACATTAGGGAGAAGAAAGGGGATGTGGAAGGGGGAGATAACTATGTTAATTCAGAAGCAGCTCTTTTTAGAAAAGAGTTGAGAGTTCCTTTTTCCATAATTAGCACAGTTTTTAAACTGCTGACAGGGCTGCACTGCTGCTCATTATGAATAAGAGCTGGACATGGGCAAAGTTGGGTTGAAATCTTGCCAGGAAGGTTTTGAAAGCACAACTATATTTTATGTTCAAATGTTATATTTTTATCTTAATTTTCTGTCCCTTTTGACTACTATTATAAGATTAAAGTTAGATGGATAAAGTCATTTGAGAAGCTGGGTTACAGTTAAATTGCCTGAGTCAGTTCAAACAACCAGAAACAAAGCTACATTCTTCCTGGGTTTTAAGGATTACTGCTGATGGCTAAAATGCTCTTTTGTGACATTGAGATTAAGCGACGTTATATGATAGCGCTCAGTCTTGATTCTCCTTGTTTGACTGGAGTACTCCTCTTTCCTACCAGCTGTTACTATCATCAGTTCCTTGTTTTCAGTTTGGCTCTAAGAATCTCCTCTCATAAAAGAAACCTCAAATCGATCCTTCTGAGCATTTCAGCGGTATCAAGATATCTAATAATTTAATCACTGTCATAATAGAAAATGTTTTTCTGTAGTCTGGCTAAGCATGATAATAAACAGAAAGGCTGTAACCGTATGGTGCTGCTGTCAGTCAGGCTTGGCATATGGTGGCACAGGGATGACGTGTGCATGATTTTTATCCGAATGCTAGTGGTAGCAGTAGCAAAAAACCATGTGGCAGTCTTTAAAGCTTGGGCCTGCTCTCTACTCTGCATCTTCACATCACTTACCTGCAATTTGAGGACTGAGATAATTTGGAGGTTTTTTTCTGTAAAGGCATGTTTCTATTTAATCAAGAATTGTTACTGTCGGTGTTCAGGTGTTCAGTCAATATTACGTATTTTTGTTCCTATTTAAGTCATAAAGGTAGAAAAAGTTATTGCTGTGTCATGAGCAAAATACATGGGAGACGTGGAAGGCGACTGAATGTCTGAGAAAATACTGCAGTACTTCCACACAGAAGTGTCCTCTAGTCTTCCCGTCAGTTCAGCAGAAGCGTATCTAGTGGGTGAAGGTATAATAAAAAGTTCACTTGCAGATTGAAGTACAAGACACACTTCATCATCCCAATGAGTCTTTATGTGTCATCTCTTCAGACACCTCCTAGGAGTGGAAAACCTGGGAGACGCAAGCAAGAGGAATCCTTCCATCAGTGCCAAGCCAAGGAGAAAGTGGGTGTCCACAAGGAGACCGAGACACTCTTAGTGACCAGAAAGCGAACACTGAGGAACATGTTTCTCAGCTAGAATTAAAAGAGTATTAGGATGACATGGGGACTATAGCAGTACTTCAGTGGTCAGGATTTCAGTCTTTTTGAAATTAATGGGGATTTTGTCACTGACTCATCTACTGCCAGGATTTCAACCCAAATGTAGGTAGTCCTGGTTGCTCACGTAAATGTTTCTTAGCAGCAAGAGCTAGTAGGGAGCCACCTTCCTCATGAGTGGCCACGAACAGTCCAGTGGGAAGCTGCAGAAGGGGGAACAGATGGGCAGTGATGTGTGCGACCTATGGGGATGTCTGAGAGAAAAAGGGCACCACAGAAGGTTGCCCACTGGCCTGCTTTTCTGCCCATGCCATGCCACGCTGCCAGGCCTGCGGAATGCGCCTGCCTGAGCCCCGGGCTCAGCTCACAGGAGTACGCCACAGCTCTCTTCACTGTTGAGAAGTCAAACCCTAGAAAATATGGCTGACATTTGAAGCAGCGTAGCTTCATATGTAAAATACCAAGATGCGGCAGAGGAGGATGTAATTTGTTTAAAATTATGGCAGGGATGTCAAAGCTTTAGCAGGAATCTGGGCCTGTCTCAGAGCACATCTCACATTGCTGACCTCCCCTGCAGTGGAAACATGGAATTCTGGCATTTTGGTTTGCTGTTTTGCTCTTGTTGGCCAATACCAAAAGTGCTTCCAGGTCAATACGGGACATTGCTGATGAGGTTCGAAATACTGAACATCTTGAGGTCGATAAGAATTTTATTGGTGTCACCGATTCAGGGATTTCTGTCCAAAAGATGTCTTGATTACTCATATAGAGATAGCATAGGAATGCACTGAGGAAAAAACCCTAGCTGAGAAAGGAAAGCGCAGGAAACTAAGTGTTTTAAGGTTTCTTTTATTGTTTATTTGTTTCTATAACTATCTTTTCACTCCATCTGTGTTTTCTTATTTTGGGGTCTGTGTTTTTATTCTTTCCCCCTTCATTGCTCTTGATAACCTGTTTTATAACTCTCTCATTTTGTGTATATGGGAGCAATACTGTTTCATTGCCAATTGTACATTTTAGTCCAGATGATACATGTTTTCTTCCTATATGTTTTCTGAGATGCTGAGGACAGATGTCCCAAGCAGTTATTTGCAGTGGTTAGCTTAGGCACGTCCTTAGAGCTACGTCCCCTATGTGTTATGCACAGCAGTGCCTCAGTGTATGCTCTTAATTGTCCTTTAGTAGGTCATCTGTCTAAAACCTGGGAGAACTGTATTCTTGGCTATCTTTGGAATGAAAGAATTTATTTCATCTATGTAACATAGAGACAATTTAAAGGGAATACTCTTTGAAATGGTTTTATTTCACTGTAAGCCTTGCCAAATGAAATACAGTTTTGTACGGTTGGGCAGTGCATCAACAGCAATGTAGTTCAAACAATGAAGATAATTTCTTTAATGTTTTGAGGTTGTCTATACTGAGCAGCATTCTGGGGGAAGGGTAAACATCTTAATGGGAACAATTTATTCATATGAATCCAAATCTTTGCTGCAACTGTTGCTAAACATTCCAAACTGCCATCTTTCATCTTTTCCCAGATCATAAAATAAATACTTTTTTTCTGTATTAGTTGTTCAGTATCTCAGAGATTTCAGTGGGGTTATCGTGAAATGGAAACACTCAGGGATTAGTGTGTAACTTGTACTTCCTTATGTCTAGCAGCTGTCAGTCTGTGGAAAAACCCAAATACAGCATCTTTACATCTTTACTGTTTGATGGGAATGTTTTTTCTCAGTGGCCTTTATACTCATAATCAGGAAAATTTCACCAAAATCTTCCTTCTTTTTTTGTTGATTTTGTTTTCTTTTGTTTGTTTTTTTTTTTGTTGTTGTTTTGTTTGGGTTTGGTTTGGGGTTTTTTTGGGGTTTTGTTTGGTTTGTTTTTTTGTTTTGTTTTGGTTTTTGTTTTAAATTATATAGCTTTCCAGGTGCAACTGGCAGTGTTCAGGAATCACAAGACAGATTTCTGCTTCAAAGAAACCGGTTAGATGAGATGCAGTATGAAAACAATGCTATTGTGGATTAGCCTGTGCATTTTTTGAGTAAAGTATCTTCTCCTACAGGCAGTGAGAAGTCAGTAACAACCATCAGTGAGAGTAGGCTGGATAAATGGGTTAGAGGATGTCATCCAGCGTGACAGGTTATCAAGCTTTGCTAAGTCTGCTTCTAGCAGCGTATGACATGTCAAGTCTAATTGCAGATGTTGGGGGAGGTTGTTTTTGTCCCTTAAAATAGCTAGCATTACAGTTTTATGGGTAAGTTGTAGTTTTTCTTATTTCGACACAGATTCTGTTGATGCTTTGCTTAATGTTGGTCCATTAATAATGAAAGTTACTTTACTAGAGCTAATGAGTTTAGGAATGGGTGGCCTATAATTAATATTCAGAAGTATATTTTAATGCTTATGTAAGATAAAAAATTGAATTTTTGGGCTTCTCTTTATGTGTAGGTGTGAGAACTGCAGATTTGGATTTGGAAATGTCAAAGTGCATTCTGATTTTTGTAGTGGAAACATCATATATCCCTGTAAAGACAACAAAATGCTCCCTGCTGTTTTGTCGATCCAAAGACTTGCTTTCTGCTCTGTACTGTAATGCTCTTGGTTGTAAGGGAGCTTGTGAGAGAGCAAAATGCTCTTATCTTCAAGCCAGACCCCCAGAAGGAATACAGTTTCCACGGTGTGATCAGAACTGTAGGCAAAATTTAATTTTCTGCACCTAGGACAAGACACTGTCTTTTTCTTGCTAGGAACATACACGCTGCACTGATACGGTTCACAGACAGCATTGCCATGGCCAACTTTTACAGTGGTTGTTTTGCTGCTTCCCTCCAGCTCCCAAATCACTTGATCTCACCAGGTGCCTCTCCTGCCCATGCGTGACACCAGCTCCAAGTATGGCACTGATGCGCATGGCTCTGTGTGCTGCGTCGCAGGACATGCAGCGCTGTAGCAAGCCATGCCTTGTTTGAAAGTAGCAGTTCAACCTACTTCACTCACTGCATAATGGGCTTGGGAAGTGCAGCTTAATGGGATTTCAGAGTGATTTGAAGCAAGACATTGAGGTCTCATTTCAATGCACTAGGGCTGAACTAGAGAAAAACAACAACAATATTTTCTTTCCATTTCATTGCGGCATACTTTTCTAAATCATCAAAGCTGCACTGTTCCATGGAAAGTTGAAATTTTGGGGAACATACCTTCCGGAAGGCATTTGGACAGAGTGCTTCCAAATGGAAAAATTTTTGGCATGTCCCTAAATTCTGCATCTCAATAGGAAAATAGTGGAAAAAGAAGTATTTTTGTAACACACGAGTAAAGTCCTGCATGAATTCTAAAATAGAAACTTTCATTTTATTTTCATTCTATCATGCTGCAATTGATCTAATTTGTCTTCCTGGAAGAATAGAAGGCTAAAATTAAAAAAAAAAAAAAAGGAAGTTGTTCAGTATTCTACTAATTGTCTGTGATTAGAAGAAAATTAAAGAACAATACAGTAGTGGTAAATTATCCCAAGAGTGACTGAAACTTGTGTACACACTCATGGAAAATCAGGGACATAACTATGGTAGTTCAGATTGAAAAGTTCAGATTGAAAAGAATTAATTATTTACTGGTTTTCCATCAGGGTCAGGGTACTGCGGGAAAGACAGAAATTCACATGCTTGGAGAGAGGAAAGACATAGTTTATAGAGTCTAAGAAATATTTATGACGGCATGAATTTATGCGCTCTTATTCCTAAAATGGGACTTAAGTGAGACATAAGAAGTACACAAGTCTTGTGCCAGCACTCTGCACAGGGGTGAATTTAATCCAGAATGAATAAGGGTCTTTTACTTATTTTGTTTATTTTCTGCAGTCACTCTGCCCAATTCCTGACAGTGTGTTTTTCAGACAGTGTTTTCAGACAGCAATGCACCACCTTTAAGTCAAATACTGAAGGCAGTTTTTATAGGAAAGTTAATAGATTGCTTGAATTTAAATCAACATGTTGCTTTTATGGATTACTCAAATGTTAAGAAATCCACTGTTAATTTTTAAGCGCTATAGTTTAGAACAAGTGCTTAACATTTATGAACCAAACCACATGAAGAAAGAAATACTTGGTAATAATTGGAACACAACTGGATTTTTTTCCCCATCAGCTCTGTAGTTTGTGGTGCAGCACCTGATAATTACTGGCATTATTTGTTTTATGAGAGCGTTTCATAAGTGTGATATCCTGTTCAGTGCAACTTGTGGCTGCAAATTTTGCCACTGTTTCACTATTAACCATATTTGTGAACTGTGATTTCAGCATATCGAACTGTCAATTCAATAATTTAAACATTTTGAGTATCAGGTTTCTAAATGTGAATGGGAGTAATCTGGTTTCCTTTTAATACAACAACTGCTATAAATGGTGTTAACATAGCTAAACTTCCTTTTAATATTGATTTTTTTTCTTAATGCTTCCTCACTAATTTAGAGCTTCTGAAAAACATCTGTGTTGTTTGAAGGTAATTTGCCTTTTCATCAACTTTTTCTTAGGTAAGTAAAGTAGTTTGCACTAAGGACCTAGAAGGCAAGTTTGGATTTGTGTGTTTGAAATTAAATTATTCATTATTATTATCAAGAGAAATATAATGGCCTTCAGTAATAGTTGGATCATAATATATTTGTTTTCACATATTTTTCTTTTTGTTTGTTTCTTGTGTTCAGCTGAACAATTACTGGTTTTAATTACTTATCCATGTATCCGTGTGTGTGTGCGTGTTTGTGTATATATGCATGAGTGCTTGCATTTGTAATTTGTCTTTTTTTTCAAATATAATTTATTGGTAGATACACTTTTGTAAAGATAGATGTTAAATAAAATTTTATTTTGTCCAAAGATATCTGGGATTGGAATTCTTTCCAATATACCAATAGGTGCAAAGACCACAAATCTTTGTAATGTAGACCTTGTTTTCATTTTTGCATCAGACATTTATTAATAATTCAGTCAATATTAATTCAGATTAATTCTTTGGGAGATGCTTAAAGCCAGATTCAGACATTGTTTCAACACAGGCAATTTGTACAGATTGCAGGGGGAAAAAAATTATGGCAATATTAAAACAGCCTTATTCTGTACATATGCAAGCAATCTTACTGCTGAACTCTGTAATTTTAGAAGGGAACTCTCATACAAGAGGTGGAGGTATGCATCTGCTTTTTTTTTTTTCCAAATATTGAAACGCATCTTGACTTTATGGAAGTTAGAAGTCTTACTGTAAACATTTATCTAAGCAATGGTAAACTTTTCCTCAAGTGTTTTCTCAAAGCAAGTTATTTTCATCCTACAAAGATACCATGCGTTAAAAAAAACCACATACAGCTGTTTGTCAGGGGAACTGTATTCAGGAAGACATTTTGTGGCATTAAGAAACTCTTTGCTTTGAGACTACTTTCAACTCGCCTCAATGCAAAAAGTAGTGTGAATCTTTTGCTTTCTTTGTGTACTTTACAAACACTACATAAAATGTCAGTATGTGGGTATGAAATACACACTTGTCCTCAGGCTCCTTCATGGAGATTAAAATGGCCCTGAAAAAGCCATGAACTTTGGGCATTAGCTATCACGTGTAGGTAATAAATAAGAATGTACAGCTGCAGTCTTCTAATGGATGCTTTTTGCAATTCTTTATACTTTTGAAGGAAAGTGTGCAATGCCTCTTATGGTAACTTTGCAGCTGAGACAACGTCTGTGACGCATGTGATGCAACCCCTTACACTTTAAATTGGGGGTCTCTTAAACCACGTTATTTTTCTCTGTTGTCAGTGTGTTTTTTGGGCTCATGTAATGGCCAATTTAATGACATAGCCAGATTAATGTTTCAGAGGGTGGTATTTTGCTCAACCATAGTAATCTGTCTGCCAAAGTTTATGGACAAGTTATAAACCTCTGGATGTAGGAATTTAAAACAAAACCACTGGTAAGTCCTTGACTCCAATGGCCTTTATGTCATGGGGTAGCTGTGCCATGGTGGTGCTCAGCAGCGTGTCTTACCAGTCAAGATAGTTACTCATCCATGACCTTCTGATAATCTGTTCTTCCTTGCGTTCACACACAGAACCATTTTCCTTTGGTGATCTTACATCAAAGTTAGTGTTGGGAATAAACTTCTCAGCTAAGTACAAGCTAAAGTAAAGGGGAGTAATATGTATGTTACCCCTCAGAGTAGAATAAAATTTTGTTGCTGAAATGCTAGGTTTCACACTAGGTCAAAGAAAGTTGTATAATTACATAAACACATGAGCAGTCTCAGAGTGTCAATCCTCTCTCCCTCCTCCCACCACTCCCATCTCCCTCATCTCTTAAAAACCCTGTGAATTATCTCTCATCAGGCTTTTCAAATGCACTTTTTTCTCCTTTTAGTAAATACATGGTCAAACCTGCCAGATTTTATGGGAATAGCAAGAAACTGGAGCCGTCACAGTGGACAACATTTACTCAGCTAGTGACCCACTTAGTGCCATAATGGTGATGCTTCTCAGCCTCCAGTATATCACAAGAATCTCAAAAAGATCTGTCAGTAGCCTAATACAGTTTTTCTAGAAAACTCCATAGGACGTAGGGGAATGTTTTCTTCTCTGTGTTATTATACTCCCTCTCTAAGGAAAACCTATGGAGACAGGTGTGAAACTGTAACGGTGCTCCTGGTGTCTGTCTCCTCTTCCTTCAATTGCGCAGGGTAATCTGGTGTGACTCAGACTCCCTTGGAGGTGGTGTGGTGGTGCTCTGCTACTAGGAATAAACCTCATACCCGTAACAACAGGGAGCAAGGCAGACTTGTACCAGATGGAAATTGAGTCCCTCCCTTGTACAGCCCGCAGGAAGATGAATTGGCCACAGAATCACACTGATTACACATCATATTTTTCACACATTTTAATACGCGTGTGGCTTGGGTCCAACTAAAGCATCTGAAACAGTGCTGTTAATACACAGTATTTCCTGGTGTTGCTGGATTAACAGGCCTTTGTGGCCTGGTGTCTCAATCTGCACTAAGAGTACTTTGCCCTTCAAATGCTGTTGCATTTGGAGGGGGAGAAGGTATTGTCAAGAGATCTTCATTCCTCTGGCACCATGCTTCTACCCTCGACTCGCCTGGGGCCAGACTGCAACCAGCTCAAAGCATACAGAAGCTGGGGCCAGACAAATCAAAGCAGACAGTCAAATGTCACTCTGGGTTCCTTTTTAACATATTTTTGTCACAGCTTTCATTTTTTTCTTTTGCTTCTACTATAACTGACATCTGCAGTCTTGCTGCTTTTTAGCTTTTTTTTCCATGAGATTTCATCAAGATCTTAAATGCCCAACACTTGGTTCTTTTCAGCCTTCTGAATTCAGCATTTGCCTTTGTCAGAGGGAAAATGGTGCTTTCGGCTACAGATATTTCAGCTTCTATTGATGAAAAGAGAGCTTATGGTTTGTAGGGAGATGTGGTATCTTTTCTTATAACAGCTGATACAGCTGAAGGAAAAGGCAGGCTTTCAGGCACACAGCCCTAGTCAAGGATGAGCTTGTGAGAAAAAACTTCTACTCACTGCTTGATCCACATTAAATAAAATGTGGATGAGTACAAGCTAGAAAAATCTCTGAGCAACAGCAGCTGCTCAGTGTTTTGCAGCAGTTCAATACAGAAATGTTATTTCAGCCCAAATTCCCCACTTTTAACAGATGATGAGAAGTGGTAATCTTGCTGTGTTCACTTGGAAAACAAGTCCTCTTCTTTCCACTTTCTTCTACAAATTTGCCAGTAAACCTCTATGTGAAAACATTAAAATGTTTTAATGATATGTGTGTTGATTTAGATTATTGGAGAGAGGTATGTATATAGAGATGTGCAAATGCCATGTTTATGGTGGCCATCTTTGACATTTAGAAAAAAACGGCCTCCTCAGGCAAAT
>VYZW01044613.1:0-24856 GCA_013401315.1 Balaeniceps rex | reverse complement strand
TTCAATTCTTTCCTTGTAGGGCTACAAATGCTAATAAAGGTATGCCCTTCTTAGAAGGGTTATGAGGAAGTTAAGAAGGGTTAAGAGGAGTTATGAAGTAATTTATTTCCTCAACACAGGCCTCTAAGTATTCTATTTAGATGCATTATTCTTGTTCCAGTGTCCTGGATTCCTCTGGGTGAAAAAAATGTTGGCTTTCCAAAGCAATTAAAAAAAACAAAACCAAAAAACCCCCCAAAAACTCAAATTGCAAAATCTGTGGTTTTAGTAAAGGTTTATTCAGTATCTTTTGCTTTTTACACCTGAATTCTTTTAATTGCTAATTACTTCCAGAGTCCTCTATTAAGTGTAGTTCTATCAATTTTGTAACCATTTTGAGCATTAACTTGATACCTTGTTGTACTGATGTCTTCATCCTTTGAACCTCTAGAACATTTCCAGTTAGAAGGAGAATTTCAGTATGAAATGAACTCTATTCTGTATGATTGAATCTGTTTTCTTTTTATTCAGTAAAACCAAGGTGATTGTGAGTTTCCCTGAAAGCCTAAGCCAATGGTTCACATATTAGAACATGTATAATTCTTTTTCTGTGTTTCTCACAAGACAGTCTTTCAGATCAATAGTGTTTTATGGAATATATATTCAAATTGTTTGAGACGGTCTAATTCTGCAGTTGGAATATGTCAGAAGTATGCTAGGCTGCCACTTATCACTCAGTTATAAAAAATACTTGTCTTCTGGTTTTGAATGTGGAGTTACTTAGGAAGAGTATGTTTATGTCTCTTTCTAAATAAACAGCCTGTGGCTGTATTGTGACAGTCGACGCCAAGTGAAAAACTTTTGTGAGCATTCCTCTGGCCTCTTTTTGGACACTTACATTTTCATTGTTGTCATCTTCTGGAGATGAATCAAAATCATTGAAGTAAACAGTGAAGGACAGGAAAATGGGGTAATGACTGGGCATTTGGTCTCACAGATGGAAATGGATGGGGTGTTTCAGAATGGTAATCTATTCTAAAAAGCCAGATACTGAAAAGCCAGCTTCTCTTCTAGTTGGCAGCCTGGATAATTCTATTCTTGCCTGTCCATCCTTTGCATCATATATATATTTACATCTTTTGTGTAAATAAATTGTGTGATTAAGTCCCTGCATGTGCTCCCTGGCCGCTGCATTCATTTGCATGGAGAAGATTTACTTTGATAATGGTTATGTTTCTCAGGAGCACACCCTTGGCAGATAGAGGATTATGGCTGTCGTGTTACAGGTGAATCAATGAGGAACAAACTGAGGCTAGATAACGGTGCATTTCACATTTGAATCTAAGAGGCCACGTGTCCCTGCAGCTTTACTTTCTAGAGTTTGCTGCTTAGTGGTTTCTGCAAGGATAGTGTGAGAGCATTTAAAAAGGCATACCAATCAGGTGAGCTTTAGTTACTGGAAAATTATTCTGGTTTTCTCCTCTCTGCATCTATTAGAGTCTTTTCTTTTTACTATTATCTGCCATGTACTGAAGTTGGTATAATGAGAGTCCTTTGGCTGGAGGAACTGCTTCCTTTCATCCTCTCCAAAGTTGTAAGAACCACTTTGGCAATCATCTTTGTTTAACCTAACCCCAGAGCTGGCTTTAATGTTTGTAATTCAACTGTACGAAAAAGGCTACAAGGAATTTTTTGAAGCAATTTTTATGTCAAATTACTGAAACACCCAGTTAACCTTAAAAACATAGATTTAAAGAAAGGAAGAAGGAACTTAGGTTGCCTGCTAAAAATGTACTCCAGTACAAGAAAATTGAATTTAGTTTGGTAGATACATAATCCAAAATACTTGGTGTAGATAATGAAACAATATAACATATGCATAGTTTGTAAAATAAAACACACATTTCTAGCCTTGAGAGTAAGCTAAAATACAGATGTGGTGACTGAGTTAATTTCTCTGACATGCATTCTACTATTTTGAATTGTACAATCTTCCATGCTTCCCTGTTTTCCTCCTCCTTGTTTGAGAATGGAAGAATAAATGGAGAAGATGACGTTTCAAAGCTGTTGTGTGATTTCCAAACAAAGTGAACTTCTGTTTTTAAGGATTATAATAGGCCTATCTAGGACCCAAGTCAGGATTGTCCTGATTCAGGAATACAGGATTATTCTGATGTAGCTACTCTATGTATTAGAGGTCCTTCTTGACTGCAAAGTAATTAATATGATCACCCAATTGAAGACACTAGAAGTCCAACTTTAAGATAAATACATACATAGAAACCAAAGTAATGACTGAGAGCTGGAGAAAAGAAGGAAAAAGCACAAAAAGAGCTTTTTGACATGTGGGACTATTGATCAGAGAATTGAACAGAGGAGAGAAAGAGACAGGAGCCGTATTGTGAGTATTTTTAGTTTTATGTCATGGATTTTCCTTTAAGTGTTATTTTTTAACAGTATTGCTTTCTTTTTTAGTTTGAACTGGCTCTTTAAAAATCGTATGGGATGGATATGACCTTGAAAAATAATGGGATTTAAAATTGTTTTGACTCTAGTGCAGCCGTAGCCTACCCCATAAAGGTTGCTTTTTGTCAGCACCTTCTCAAGTAGTACAAGTTTCCACTGCTTCAGCACCACAGGGTATATCTGCTACACTCGGTACCGTAGGTGAGCTAGAGAGCTATATTGATGTCCAAGACCCCAGAGCCCTGCATGCCAGTATTGTGTGTCAGTAGGACAAAGGGATGGCGCCAACCGTCCTGCTGTATGCGCCAGTAACTAGAATTAATTACAAACCAATCGAATCCGTTGCAGCCAATTGGTAAACTAATTGGTAATTTTAGCTGTACATCTATATGTAGTTATGTGGATGCCTGTAACGGCGCTTTCAGAGCCACTTTTGTTCTGCTTCATGCTGCTTGACAAAATGGCCCTCATAGCTTTAGGGAGAAAGATGTGCATCAGTGAATATGGGGCCGCTCCAGCTGCTTGTCTTGTTTGTATTCCCTTGTTCGTAAAACATGACTCGGGTTACAGCTGCATGGTTCTGCTCTGATCATTTCTGATAATGTGTAGCTAAACATTCCTTAAAATAGGTTAAGTCATTTGTCGTATTTTTTTTCCTATGCCAAGTAACTTCAGAAGTATAATTCATATTCAGATTGATTTCTTTTTTTTTTTTGTGAGGAATATCTCAGTGGCAGGCTTGAAAAGTAAATGGTTCAGAATTAAATTTTGCTTTCTATGCTCTTATTGTTAGTAACAGTCAGCACAACTTAGTATGGGCTAACCTAAATGGACGTGAATTGAATTAGAAAGCTGAAATTTTATTAGTGAAACTGAAAAAAGAACTGGGTAAAATACTTGACTTGTTCATTTCTTGTAGCAGACTTTACTTACGAATTATTTTGGTGCTGTAAATCAACTGCCTTGTAAGAAAGATTTTTGTTAGCTTTTTTGTGCAGTATTTCAAAACAAAGAGCAACTTTTACATCAGCAGTGGTATTCCGTTTGATTTCCCTTGTGTTTGACTTTCTTGTGACTTTTCCCTTGTAACAACCAGCATATGCTCTATATCTGTCATACATACTAGTTAAAAGGGTACTTACGTGAAAACTGAAGCTGAATTTCAAACTTGCATTTGTGTTAAACAAAATGAGTAATCGTCCATATAATTTTATATGAAAAAGCATTTTGCATACACTAGAGGTCCTTTTTCTGTTAAAATGACAATTAAAAGTAGAGATGAATGACACGTGATGTTACAAAAATATGCATTAGTTACCTGTACTGTAGTAGAGTGGTTTTACTGTTTTCAGTGTTAAAAGTTTTACTGTTAAAATTTGTAGTTATACACTTAAGAACCAATACACTTTCATTTTTAATTGTTCCCAAAATATTTCTGGGTAATAATTATTTGCTTTGAGCAGAAAATTTCTCTTAATACCAGCAGGAATGACTTTGACGTAGTGAAGAATTTGCAAAACAGCAACACTTTGTCATTAGTGTTTTTCCTTAGACCATAAAATTATGTCTACATTTTAAACTCTTCATGCAAAGCTCATATAAGTTTTCATAGAGTTCAAGCTTCATTTATGGGTTTTTTTTATTTTCAGCACGTTGTCATCATAGAGTACAGTATACATTTTTCTTGTCTTTGAAAGAGTAGTTATGAAAGGTACTATTTCTGATTGATGTGATCTCGAACTATCTGCTTTAGAAATGCATTAATGTGCTGCTTTGGGTGATAATCAGCTCTGCTAAGAAGGTGCCTTATGCCTGTTGGCTGTGATGGTCTGTGTGTTTTTTGTCACATTTAGTAAATGATTTTTGAGTTTATATGTTTTTTTTTTTATATATATATATACACACACACACACACATACATATATGCGATTTCCTAGCTTCCTGCATGGTAAAGAATTGCTCCTTTCTCTACCAGTGACAGTAGATAACTATAATTTGCTCAGGGAACACAGCTAAGAGTTTAATCATATCATCTTTTGCTCTGCTTTGCTGTGAAAAAATGGCAGTACTGTCTGAGTAAAGACTGCAGGATCCCAACTTACCTTTTAATTTTTTATTGTTTCTGTATGTACTCTGACCTTGCTATAGTTACTACACCTGTACATTTGACCAAACTGGAAATCAGTAGATACAGTCAATAATTTCTGGAAGTTAAGGATATTTTTATCAGAAACAAGTCTTAGTTCCCTACTGTTCAGCCTTTGGCATTTTATCTGTTGATTTCTTCCTGATATAGTGTGAAGTAAAGTTAATTTTATATGTCTTTTCATAACAGTTAATTTTATCTGTTAGAGACTAACACATAATTTACAAGATTCTGACTACTTAATCAAGATTTTGCAATAGTTTGAATAAAACTCCAGCATGCCCACATCACTTCCGACAGTGTACGTTTAATCCTATGCACGAATTATGGTGTCGTGGTTTAGCCCCAGTCGGCAACTGAGCACCACACAGCCGCTCGCTCACTCTCCCCTCCCGGTGGGATGGGGGAGAGAATCGGAAGGGCAAGAGTAAGAACACTCGCGGGTTGAGATAAAAACAGTTTAAGAATTGAAATAAAATAACAATAATAATGATAGTAATAAAATTGCAATGAAAAGAAGAATGAGAAAGAGAGAAACAAAACCCAGGGGAAAAAAAAAAAACAAAACAAGTGATGCAACTGCTCACCACCCGCCAACCGACGCCCAGCCAGTCCCCGAGCAGCGATCGCTGCCCCCCGGCTAACTCCCCCCAGTTTATATACTGAGCATGACGTCATATGGTATGGAATAGCCCTTTGGTCAGTTTGGATCAACTCTCTTGGCTGTGCCCCCTTCCAGTTTCTCGTGCACCTGGAAGAGCATGGGAAGCTGAATAAGAAAGTCCTTGACTAGTGTAAGCACTACTTGGCAACAACTAAAACATCAGTGCGTTATCAGCATTCTTCTTACACTAAATCCAAAACACAGCACTATGCTAGCTACTAGGAAGAAAAATTGACTCTCTCCCAGCTGAAACCAGGACATATGGGATGGACTAGATTGCTCTTAAGATCCCTCCCAGTTTTGTTATTTTATGATAATGCGTAAATCTTTCAAGCCATAAAATATGTTCATGACTACAGCTTTCAGTGATTAATTAACATAAAAATGCGTAAATTCTTCGGTAACTCCATATAGTTCAAAGGTAATTTTTAAAATTATAAAAAAATAATTAGTTTGTAATGGTCAAGAAGTATAATCTGGGTATTGGAGTTGTAAGGTCTGGACCTATACGTACTCCATAGACAAGAATGTGCAGTTAGTGACTTTTTTCACTTGTTGAGGTGTGCTAATCAGAGAAGAAAATGTAAACTTTGCATCTTGCAGTTTAGCTTTTTTATCTCTCAGTAAGTTTATGTCAAACATGATGATTTTATAAACCAGGTGTAATGCTGTGGTCTTTCTCTTTTTGCCTCTCAAAATATCACCATGAGAGTCTTTTTGATTAAAAACTGCATTATTAATACAATAGTGCTGATAATCTCAGCAGACAATAGAATGTCTGTCATTAATCTGGACACGTACAAGCAGACATCATTTGAAAGTTCTGCGCACTTGAAAGTCTGTAGGAACGGGATAAGATTTGCTGAACTTCAGAGGCGTAAGAACTACTTTTTTTTTTTTTCTGATGCAGGGATCCCAGGATTCTCCAGAAGGAATTCCCTCTGTCTGATGCAGTTTCCTTTGTGTAGCTTTGTGTATTTTTACTTCACCAACAGATTAATCGAGACATTTTTAATCTCCCACAGGTCCATCAGGTTTTACAGGCAGTTTTGCTTATTTCATGAAGTATGTCCAGCATATTTTACAAGATAACAACTATGACAAAAAAATCCTGAAACAGTGATACTTACGTATGTTAGGAATTATTGTCTTGCCAAATTTTGCTATTTTGTCCTTAGACGTTGGTGCTTGCAAAGACCTTAGAAAAAGTGCATGGTTTTTGATAGGATAAACTTTTTAATGTTTGCTCACATAAAAATCTTAACTATTTGGGCTTTTTTGATTTCAGGGCTTTTCTTGGTTTTATTTTTTTATGAGCAAGCTACAGACTAGTAAATTTTCTACTTTCTTTTCAGTTCCTTTATTGGGGTGGGGGGATTGTTTTTTAAATACAAAGGTTGATGTAATGGTTGCTTTTCAGGAAGTTCTGATGATGCTTGATAACTATGTAAGGGACTTCAAAGCATTGATTGACTGGATACAGCTACAGGAGAAGCTAGAAAAAGCTGATGCTCAAAGCAGGTAATTAGATTTATTTTTTTTTTAATCTACATCCAAGTACTGTCTGATAGTAAACTTCATTTTGTAGCAGAGATTCAGTAAATAGAACCAATTCTAATATCTGTTCTGGGGCATCAAGTAGGAAATTTTCCTTTTGGACAGAATTGGTGTGAGGATAGAGAGGGGATTTTGTCCTCTCTGGTAGTGTTATCAGTGAACAGCTGTGCTGGAAATGGTAAAGGGTTTGGAAGTATAGTATCAGAAAGGTAAAACTGGTTACGTCATTATGCTTTGTGCCTAGTGTTGAATTTGTGCCTTGGTGTCTTAAGTTTTAGCTTTGAGAGGTAAATGAGAAGTAAGGTTTTGCTGGTATAATTTGTGCCTATAGAAGATGGGAGACCTGTAGTATGTGTGGAGTGATACACTTTAGTTCTTCCGTTTTACTTTGTTAGGTAGTGACTTCAATCACCCATCTGCCTAGGTGAAGACAAAAAGATCAAATGTGTCAAAGAGGTTTTATTAGTTGATTATAGGTTGTTAATCCTGCCAGTAGTACTGGAACCAGTTAAAAAATAATTTATAAGTGCTTTTCTGAATCTGTCTTCATCAGCAGTGGGTTCTACAAGTTTGATTTTGTTTTTAATTGCCAGTTGTAATTCTCATGTAATCAGATAGCTTCAGGATCAAGAGTTAAAGAAAATAGCATCAGCTTCAATGAGATGCATAATGAAACTGCTACCCTGGCTTCCGCCTCAAACGATGTCTGTTTGGATGAGAACATTTTATGTTAGTGGCAGTTAACTTAAATCAACCTGTTCAATTATCTTTGCAAGTACACATTTATCAGTAAATGTTATTGCTGACAAAATTTGGTATGTTGGTAGTATAATAGAAGGAGTGGAAGGTGGTATATTTAGTTAGTTCTAAAGTTTTTTTTATGTACTGGAGATATTTGATACCTGTATTGACCAAAGCAGCATTTAAACTGTATTGAATGCTCTGTTACACAGGATAGAAAAACTTGGGTACCTTAAATGGTTGTGTGCATTGTTATTGTCACTAGAACTAGCGGATATTTCCAGTCCTACCCCTGATCCTTTTCCTTTTAACTAGTTGGTTTGATGTTTGGTCCCACACTGACATTTCAAATAAGCATGTAGTCTTGCGACTATGCATTATTTTTGAGATGAGTCTGGCTAGTATGGTTTGGAGTTGGGGTAGAAACAATTGCTAGGATGTATGATTAAATTCAGCAGTATTCATTAATACTTTATAGCATTTGTCAGTGCTATTTTTCCTTTAAGGTGACAGAGGAGTAGGTATTGTGAATTTCATTTTTAAACTTTTCTTTCCTGAATTTGCAGACCTACGTCATTAGCCTGGGAAGTAAAGAAAATGTCTCCAGGACGCCATGTGATTCCAAGTCCATCAACAGATAGAATTAGTGTGACATCAAATGCTCGAAGAAGTTTAAATTTTGGGTATGAAACCAGACCATAAGCTTATTAAAGCTAAAATAAGGATTCATTTGAAGCAGAGTTCATGAATAAACTTTTTCTATAGTAATCAGTATATTGTTTTGCTGTTCATTAAGTCATACATGCAATTACTTGCATTCATGAAAGAAAAGCACATGGTCTATAAAAGAAAATCCTATCAAGGACTTAATTTTTTATGTACTTCGTTATATATTTAATTACTGGTCATTCCAAAGACCCGAAGATAAAATACAATTAGTGTATTTCATGTTATCTGTGTAATAGTTTTTTCCCACTACAAAACAAAGGTCAAAATGTCTGTAATTGGCATTTTAAAATTGCCAGTGTATGCAATGCGAATGGCCAGCTGAGTGTGCAAAAGTAAATATAGGTCAAAAAGGGTGAATGTAAAGTGAAATTATTATGATTCTGATGAATAGCAAAACTGATACTAGTATAGAGCATATTATGTACTACAATAAAGCATCTTTCACTTGTTAAAATGGAAATGGCTGTTTGAAAGCAGTTCAACAAAAATGTGCATAAACACCATTGTAGAGCAGCACTGTCTGGTGCTGTTCAGATCTGGAGAGCAGGTATGTGTCCAACTTAAATCTTTTTCAGGGTGTGTTTTTTAGTTCATTCAGGTTTGTTGGGATCTAGAGCACGTACTATACTGTTTCATAAGTGGTTACAATGTCCTCAGCAGAGATGTAATCTTAGAATATTTGGTCAATACCTCTGAGTATTGAGCTCTCTTAAATTTTGAATGTCAAATATTTCTACAAAAATATTAAAAATTGTGTTTGGTGGAAAAAAAAATTGTTCCACTGGTGCTAGTCTGTTTGCAGATGTGCATATTGCTACCTACCTGACTACATTTGAGAGGTGTCTGCTTAAATGCATGATGATGGGGAGAAAATATGCACAAGTAGTCAAATGAAAAATTTGAATCTGGTGGAAATCAGTGCTCTTTTATTAGAACACAAACAACAGCTCAGCATAATGATGTCTTTCAGCTAAGCCTTTTTTTGTATGTAATAACGTGTTGCTATTGTTGCTGGAGCTGTTTTATTCGCCATCACAGGGAGATGATTAGCAACTGTGTGTGTTAAAGCAGCTAATAACAGGATGAATTTTCTATCCTTCAGACTTGCAAACTTCTTCTGTTTTAGTCTGCCTGTATGTCTCAAAGCAAGGCAAACACTAGACACCTACAATATTTTGTGTGTGTTTGAGAAAATAGGATAGAAAATAAGGGTTTAGACATACTTGGTACTATGGAAATTGTTGTGTGTTCCTAGAATGCTAGGAATTATTAGGAAAGGAATAGAGGAGGTTGGTGTTGTACCACTGTAGAAATTCACGGTGAATGACTCATACCTTTGGTCATCTTCATCTCTTCCCAAAAGCAATGTAGAAAAAGTAGGAAAAGTACAGAAACTAGAAAGAGGAACAATCAGAAGTATTCAACAGTACTGATGCAAAAAGAAAATAATTTGGAGAAGTGATAACAAGAAGGGTATGATAAATAAAATCACTTACAGAGAAGTTGAGTAGGAAAATTTTGTTCATTATTTTTAATGAAAAGGAATTGGGAGTACTAACTGAAATGATCAAAGACCAAGCTTAAAACGACAGAAGTATTTTTCAAGACTTAGTATGTAGAATTTGTTATTATGCAATGCTTTGGNATTACAACAACTTTTCAGTGTAAATTGCTGCAACGTGGAGAGTGTGCCAAAGGAAAAGTTGTTCTGTACTGCATGGCTCTGACAGTCTCTTTGCTCAGCTGTATGGACGTATCAGAGGCAGGGTACAGTGCTTGGCCTCTTTTCCTGGTTTTCTTGTAAGCAATATCCCCATAGAATCAATGGGGATTGTTAAAAACAAACAAACCAACCAGCCAGGTTTTTATAGTTTATGGAATTTATAATTTATGGAATTACTCCTGATAGGTTGGGGTTTTTCGTTGACTGACTTGATAAAAATAGGAAATGACGACAAATCGACATCTCACTGGGCTTAGTCTAGTTATATGGAGGCTTTCTACACGTTTGTTTGAAACATGCAAGATCTCCATTTCTTTATCCGTTTTAGCTAATGAGGCAGCAGGATTTGCTGGACTGTTTTAATCAGTGTTGTAAAGCTTGGAAGAGAAACCAGTTGTATGATTGCAGATAAAATGACTCTTGTTACAGAAGAGAATTGGACACTTCTTGAACATGTGCTTCTGGAATGAATGTTATCATTTTCCAATTTAAAAAATTTTGCTTGCATTCACTGAAATAAAACTATATAGGATTTTTGCTCTAATCCTTGTGCGGGAAATGGTAACCTTTTACTAAAGGCAAAACAAAATAATTTAAAAACCACTACAATTCTGTCCATCCAGAAATTCAGACTTTAGGCAGTCATTTGGATCTTTCTGAAAGGTAATAGAATGCCCTTCCAGATTTACAATTTATTTTTGCTGAACAGGTAATAGAAGATAGATCTATTATTTTATTTACTTAGCCTTGGAACAGAGCACCTTATAGATTTGTGTGATCTACATTTACAATTAAACCTGCACTTTTTTGGACTTCTTGCGCATACACTTTGTTAGACTCCTCATATTGGTAATGGTTGCAGCCCATTCTGTACAGTTCACTGATACAGTTGGGCAGGACCCAGGAAGATGCAATAGAAGAGCTGTTACATTTGGCTGTAAATACTCACCATACGTTTATTTCTATGATTTGAAAATGTAGTATCAGAGAATGTTTCTTGTGGGAATCGTTTGTCCATCGCTGCAGTGCTGCATGTTTCTTCAGCCACTAGACATTTTTAAAATTTTGGAACTAGCTCTCAGTCTGAACCAGTGAACATCAAGATTAAGGAGAGAGTGTCGTCATGAAGTTTTCTAACGAACCATTCTCTTATTTGATTAGACACTGAAAAGAGCTATGACTTTCATTTAGGAACCCTGCAGTGACAATTTCTGCAACACGCGTGGCTCCTTCTGGTGTAAGTTGGGCTGATAAGGTGAAAGCCAATCATGGAACTAAAGCTGCCAATCCTGAGCTAGCAACAGCACAAACCTGTCTGCCGCCTCCAGTACAGAAGTCATCGCGGAAAAATGGCAAGTCTCTTTAAGTGGCTTAAGTTATGTTCACAAACTGTGTGGTATGAAGTTAATTCAGAGTGTGATGACCTATTTTCAAACCAAAATTAAATATAATTTTGCAAAATACAATGTTTAAATTAAGTATCGAGATAAAAGATTAGTGCAGCCTTACATTATCACTGTAATAGTTACGTTTGGGACAAAGTTGTTTTCATGTGTAGGCAACATTCCACTGTATTTCCACTAACTAGAATTTGATGCGTGAAAATACCGGTACATAACACCCCAAGAAATGAAAGGTCTTTGGTCACAAACTGGTAATCTAACGGACTGCAACTTGGAATGGTTTAACAATATAAAGAATAATACGTGTCCAGGGGTCTGTAAAAGAGCTCAAGATAGTTTTATGTGCCCAGGGAGATGATGTTATCAGAGCTGTGTTGAAGTAACAATTTATGGTTTTTTTCTTTGAAGACAGGAATGACCACATTCAGTTATGAATTGTTTCTCTGAAGATTCTCCATGGAGAATGCTTGATGCCGGGGTCTTTTTCTTCTAGAAGAGATTTGTTTAGTTGTAGACGTAAAAAACTTTATGTCTTGGTTTATAAAGTTAGTTTCTTTGCACACACTGGAACCCTGGGATTGTCCTCAGAGATGCATTTTTTCCATTTAGTTTTTTCATGCATGGTCCCAGATCACTTTCTGCAAAATCAGCAGGCAGGATGTAGAAATAGATATTCTAAAAAAATTAAAAAGAAATGTTCTTAATTTGGTTTTTAAAAAGAAAAATTACTGTAAGAGAATGTATTAATTTAACATAGTTGTACGTTCAACCTAGTAGTAGTAGAGATCATGTATAGTGGTTTGGAGACTTGTGGTATGTTATGGAACTACAATACCTTGTCCAAGTGTCTTGCGGTTTAGCATAAGTGAGTTCCATAGCATGCGGATTCTTATGCTTAGAAAAGAACAATCAAAACCATACTCTAAATGTGGTTGTTTGAATGGGAATTGATTGATGCTGTTGCATGAGGGAGTGTCTTGCTGTATATAGTTGCAGTGAGCTGGTTTGAGAACAGTAGGAGTTTGGCT
The DNA here is from genome assembly GCA_013401315.1 of Balaeniceps rex. Classification (NCBI taxonomy): domain Eukaryota; kingdom Metazoa; phylum Chordata; class Aves; order Pelecaniformes; family Balaenicipitidae; genus Balaeniceps; species Balaeniceps rex. The sequence continues at coordinate 12,420 of VYZW01044613.1, read as the reverse complement.
GAGTTTTCAAGTGTAAAAGTGTAATTCCACTTTTAATTTTTGCCAGTAGTTGAAGCTGTTCATAACGAAACCTTTTTCTGTTGACTATTGCTCACGTTAAAGTGACAGACTCCAAGCTGTTGTTAAAATACCTTTGTTAGGGATTCTTGTGTGTATGGAGAATTTTATTAGCTACACAGGGAATAAAACTGATCTGCACTTCCACATAGATAACATATTTTTAAGAGGCTGAAAGGAAAACAAAAGACCTTACCCTTATGTTAGTTTTAGGCATTTAAGGGGCTGGAGAGTGACTGTTGTTCTGTGTTTTATTGGCCGTTACCTGCAGCTGATGAGCTCCAAAAAGAGCGAAACCACTTAGGTCCTGTAGTACTGGCCTGTAAGTGTTCAGTAATTTTAAAAATCAAATATACTATACAATTGAGACTTGAAACATTTCATTTTAAGAAATAAGTGTCATTCCTTCTAGAGGCTTTGTTTATTCTTAAGAATCTTTTTCTTTGACATTCAACACTGGAGAATTTCAGTGACTTTCTCATGGCTGAATTGTAATGTTTTTAACAAATCAAATTCTCGTTATGAGCACGTTATCCTTTGTATGGAGGCTAGAATTACTTTGGTAAAATCAAATTAACCTCACTGATTGGAGCAAAGAGGATCTGTGAAGTTTACACAAAGGGAGTCCAAAGGCTTTTCACATGCGTTATTGAAGCAGATATGAGGCTTGTGTATCATCTGCTCTGCCTGTCCACTGGCTAATGCACTCACAGCTGTTAAGTACATTCAGGCCTTGTGGGAGGGAGGATTCCTCCTGACACCCTGTAATGCTCTCTTGCCCTCCTGAAGCCCAGATGGGGCTTAGAGTAGCAAGATTTCCCTAAAACACTTTTTCTCCAGTGATTTCCAACAGCATTATCATTAGGTCTCACAATGGTTTTGTGAAGTGGACAAGTGGTATGATACAGTATCTGTTTCATGGTTAATGGAATTTCCAAATTTAACTAAATAAGTCCTTAGGGAGAGAGAAAACACATTGTTTTTCCAGATATTTATTTAAATTATTTTTTTCTGGATGCATAATTAAATGAGGTTAAATCATCTTATCTCATTTCCCTCGTTAAACTCACTGTTACCATCACTATTTTCATGAATTAAAGAAAAAAAAAATTTGTCTTTCATGCTTGAGTGTTTTCTACAATATGAAACATAGTCTAGTCTTATTGTCTGACCAGTTTATGGCAAGAGAAGAGATTAGTTTAGTAACAGTAGTACACAGAGGCAATAGCCTAGCGTGAAATTAATTCCCAGGTGCTCGTGGTAAGAGGTGAGATAGGTGATACAAGTTTAGAGTGTGTATTAAGACTGCAAGTAGGTGCTTACAATTAGAATAATCGTTTATTGTTTGTACATAACTTAGAAGAAAGGGCAGTCAAGAACACGTAACAGTCTCAGAAATACCGAATGTTTTTTTCTGTTGCCAGACTTGAAATCTAGTTTTGTTAATTGTTATTATTATCTTTCCTGTATTAATTGCTCATGTCCATAGTTGTGAATAGATGTTCTTTGTAATGTAGCTAAGACTTGACTTTGCAGGACATACGGTCCTCTAAAGTAACTGTCCTGGTTTGGGCTCAGACATGCTGGCACTTGATCTTGTGGAAGGATGCGTAACTTCTGCGTATTGAGAACAAATTGCAGGAATGTCATCACAGACAGTAAAGGATTGTTTATTCCTGACTGGATTGTCAAATTCTTAAGCACAATTTCTGTTGAAAACTTCACATTAATTTTCTTTTTTAATCTTTTTTTTTTAGAGACCATTAAAAGTAGTCTGACAATTAACATCTCTAAAGTCTTGCCTATTAACTCACCATCTCTTGTTATGGTTTGTAAATTTACCACTTCTTGCACCACTACGTTTTCTCTGTTTTGGTGGGTTTTTTTGGTGGTGGTTTTTTTTTTTTATTGTTCTGGTTTTCATGTCTTCTGCCCCGTAACAGTGTTTCAGCTGAGTTCATGTTTCTAGATTAGCTTCCAGATTCTCAAGTAATCATAGTTTTCTGAAATGCCTCTCAGATACAGTAATACTACTTTAGATTTAAACAACAAATTGGGGCTGAAGTTTAGTAATGAGTGGGGAAGGTCAAATAGGCTTTGGTAGTATATTACTTGCAACTGAATTTTTAAGAAGGGACACACATCTCCTGAGGTAGAACTCCTACGAGTTTTGTGCATACTTGCCTAGGTTTATTTTATTGATGTTTCCAGTAAGGCTGCTTGGCCAGTTCTTCCAGATGGAGTAACTTTGAAAGAGTAAGGCCCTGGTGGCTATGAGGGCCTCAAGATAACAGATGGCTTGTCACTTCCATGTAATACAAGAGCAAGCAGGGACAGGGAAGTTCAAATGAAACTAGAGAATGATCAAGGTAGTCCAATTAATTATTCATTAACAAAACTCTGGGAGTAATCAAACCCAGCATGTGATACTTGGCATGTGGAGATGGCTACTGGGCTATATGAAAAGAATTCCAGACTTAGGGGAAGAAAGGGAAGGAAGGGGGGAAGGGTGATGCCCTACGGAGTATTAATTTTGCTTCAGATTAGGAGCTATGTGATCTAATGTCAATAAATGTGTTAGCTTGGTAAACTTTTTGTTAAAAACATGCCTGGAAATGACTGAATACTAAACTGATAATTAAAATGAAAAAGTAAATTCTTGTGCACAGCTAGTTGTCGGACAGCATAAAACTGTTAAACTGATTCCAAATATTTCAATAGTCTGAATGCATGCTTGCATTAAAAACTGTTTTGTATTTCAAGAGTTCACTAAACGATATTCTTTCAAATGCAAAACGTATATTTCTGTGCTGTTAAAATAATTGGATGAGTCTTGAGTAATAATTATGAATCCGACAGTGAACAAATACAAATTAAAAATTGAACGTGTATGGCTTTTACGAAAAGATTCATTCTTATTGTAGGAAGTGTGATTATGGCTTTGCCATTCTCTGAAGAATTTTATTCTGATTAATATGCCATGAAATTACTGAGAAATATGCCATGAAACAAGGAATCAACTAGGCAAGGCAGGCAAGAATTTTTTTTTTTGGTAGAAGTACCTTCAGTAGATACTAGTAAAGATATTAGTAAAAGTTATTAGAAGATATTAGTACAATTATTTTTAATATGTAAGTATGACGAATATATCTTATTATTTAGATGTTAGTAAAGCTGTCTTTAGGTAGTAGATACTACTAAAGGGTGTTTCCTGATCTTTTTTAATGTAGAAAAGGTGCCTTATTTAAGAGCTGACTTCAATTTTCAGAGCAAGTAGAAGTGAAATCTTGCAGCAATCTTGTTTCACAAGTGACAAGCAAAAGGAATCACAATCCAAAAGTCTGCTGCAGTGAAGGTTTTTTGGTTAATTTCAGCAGTCTTCTGAACAGTCTCTTCATTGTTTGTATATTATGTGCCAGGGAAATTTCTTGGCCAATTTTTATCATAAGCTATATACAGCAAAATCTTTGTGGTCCTACCAATTACAAAAGTCAGTGGGGTAGGAGCAGCTGTGATATACAAGGGGCCTAAGCAGTCCTTGATGTCCCACGTAATGCAGGGCGATATTCTATACAGGCTGTGTGCCTGGAGCTTTCTGCAGTAAATCTGTTTGTGATTCTTGCGGAATTAAAACCCTATTTCCTGCAGTATTGTTAGAGATAAGATTGTCTCTGAGAGTGTAATAACATGGATCACTTGGTCCTGTAGGTAATAATATTTTTTTCCGTATAGAGATGAAGAAATGAAAATAAAGCCAAAGTCGCTTACAGGGGTTAAATGGAAAATCTGTGGTAAAGCAAAAAATATAATCCGTATCTTTTTGACTGCCATTCCACTCTCTAATCAGTGGTGCATACTGAAGCATGTGCAAGGGCACATGGCGGGAATCAACACAGAAAGGCTTTTTGCAGAGGTATGCTGTCTCTGGTTACCGTCAGTAATCTGAAGAGATCAGCTATAGTCATTCACACAACGTTTTGGAATTTTGTTTGCTTTAAAATACACAGTGAATTTTCTACAGTAAAACAGATCCAACAGTAAAATATCGAATTATCTTTTTACATCTGTCATATTATCACTATTGTTAAGGTTTGTGAACAGTGATATAGTTATGTAAAAACAGGTATCGCATGAGCCAAGATAAATTTCAGTACAGTCCTGTTAACTTCACTGGTAACTCATGATTTACACCAGCCATTGGTCTAGGCTGCTGTGTTCATCCTGAGATGTTAAAAGTACCCTGTAGTTAAATGAGCACTTAATGTTTGTAAAATGCTAGATGCCAAGGGTAGCAAAGTATGAAAGTGCCATTAGTTCTGGTTTAAGCTAATTTCCAGTTTACTGATTACTGCTGCTGTTGAACATCAGTTCAAGTCCACCTAAAGGTAGTTTAGTCCAGCGGGTAAAACTGTTTTATCTTTTACCTAAATAATCTTCGTTTTTATTGACAGTCCTATGACTGTGTCATGGTTTAGCCCCAGTTGGCAACCAAGCACCACGCAGCCGCTCACTCACCCTCCCCCCCCGGTGGGATGGGGGAGAGAATCGGAAGGGCAAGAGTAAGAAAACTCGCGGGTTGAGATAAAAACAGTTCAATAATTGAAATAAAATAACAATAATAATGATAGGAATAAAATTGCAATGAAAAGGAGAACGAGAAAGAGAGAAACAAAACCCAGGGGAAAGAAAAACAAGTGAGGCAACTGCTCACCACCCACCGACCAACACCCAGCCAGTCCCCGAGCAGCGATCGCTGCCCCCCAGCCAACTCCCCCCAGTTTATATACTGAGCATGATGTCATATGGTATGGAATAGCCCTTTGGTCAGTTTGGATCAGCTGTCTTGCTTATGCCCCCTCCCAGCTTCTTGTGCACCTGGCAGAGCATGGGAAGCTCGGGGGGGGAAGTCCTTGACTAGTGTAAGCACTACTTGGCAACAACTAAAACATCAGTGTGTTACCAGCATTCTTCTCATACGAAATCCAAAATACAGCGCTATGCCAACTACTAGGAAGAAAATTAACTCTAACCCAGCCAAACCCAAGACACTGTGCCACTGTAGTACTTTGCAGTATAGCACTTCTAGTGAAAGTGTTGGTACCAGAATTTCTGTACTTGTTTTAGAGTTGCCAGGAACACTTGCACTGGAGGGAAATTTAAAAAGACTCAAGGGTTTTTGACCATGAAAAACAATGTTAAGACAGGTCCTTTTTATATACTGTAAATGGCTTTAAAATAAACATACATGTTCTGAAAGGAAGAAAAAGTATTTTGTTCTCTCATCTGCCTATGGGTATGTTGACCTGCCTTTAGATGTTATTGGCAGTCCATAAAGCTGGTTCACTTCTTGTAACCTAACCATCATGTATTCCTGCTGAAAGCAGGTGGTAATTTTAGAGCGCATGACACTTGTATCTTATATTTTTTAAACCACTTTATATTTTGCTTTTAAAAATCGCATCTCCAGAACTGCAAGTTTTAAGCCAGTCTTTAAGCTGGTAACGTGCAATTCATCATAATATAGAAATCATTCTGTTTTCTCACCACCCTTGGGTGTTTCAAATTACATTTTTTGACAACCAAGTAGACTCATATTTATTCATATTTATGTTAAACTTCAATGTTTGAGCTCTGATCTTTATGCCTGAGCTACAGGACCATCTTTGTTAGCAAAAGCTTTATAAATACCTAGAGAATTAATCTTTTTATACAAGTTCTGTTCTATTCTAGATTTTTTCCCCGCTCTGTAAAGCAGGCAATTTAGTGGTGTTTTTTTGATTCTGTGCTCCTCCAGGTAAAAACAGTCTCCCACGCCCTTCTCTTCCTTTTATGTGAATGATCCTAAAAATAGCTTATGCCAAAAGTATATTGGAAAATACTGTGCATAGTTAGTTCTTGAGTTTTTTGCAAGAACTTTTGTTCAGCAAATAGACACGTGAACTTACCTTTCACACTTATGAGTTGTACCATCAGGTCTCAAAAGAATCACTTACAGTCATTTCAAGATGTATGGGAAATTATGTGCTGGTATTAATTGCTGGCCACAAAAATGTTATATATGGAGAAGGGGGTTCACCTTGATATGCTAGAAATCTGATCACACTTAAGACCTGATACTTTAGGCAGTCAAATGTAACTTTGAAGGCTTTTCAGGTACGTACCTGATTAGATTAGATTATATACCAGAAATGTTTATCAGCAAGTTGTATTTAACAGCTATTTAGTCATCAAAGTAAGTTGAAGTAAACTCTTCTTCTGTTTTCTCCTTCAATTTGCAGTCCCACTGTAGCAATATTTTGCTATTTCTTGGAATCCAGGAAAAGAAATTTTCCAAAAGCTGACACTGATTAGTGTATTTTTACTATCAGAATGAAACAAATGGAAAAAGTAAAGAAAACATTTCTGGAAGAATAGTAAGCCACATTCTGGACAATACTTTTCACACTAAGGCATGCAATTATGTCTGTACTTGCAGAGATTTGCACTTTCACAAAAGGCCTCTAACGTTACTGTTGCTACAAAGAACAAGAAGAGTGTGGTTGTTTTGTTGTGCTTTACCATCTTGTGAAATAGCAACACAGGCATGAAAAGCTTAAGTACATGTTGCCATTTTTCACATGGTTTTGTGTACAAGTAGCTTAGCTTCTTGAAATAACAGAACTGGTCCCATGAATAGAGTTGTTTAGTGTTTGTGAAACTGACAGCACTCCTTGAGTAAAAGCTTTGCTAAAGAATATTTCATTGATTTTTACTTTTATTGATTTTTAAAGAGAACATTTTTATCACACTACTTGTGTGATGCTGTAATAAAATAGTTGTTTATAATACTTGTTTATAAGTCTCCGTTTCTTAGAATGGGGCGTTTTATTTTTCTATGTAGATCGAAAGGATGCAGAGGGCTGGGAAACAGTTCAGCGTGGAAGGCCTGTTCGATCTCGATCCACAGCTTTGGCAACAAAAACTCCTATAGCTGCAGAATCACTAAAGTCCAAAGGTGACAGTGACAAAGAAAATGTCATTTCACCACCATTAGAGAATAAGCATGGGAGTTCGATCACTGACAGTGGTGCATCCAAAAGCACAGAGCTTGTACAGAAGGATCCTTTACATCAGTCTGAAGGTCCTCTTACTGAAAGGACTCAGGTCAGTACAATTTTGAACCATTTTCTAACCTTAATTCTTGCAACTTTTTCTTTAGAGCATTTTCTAAAGGTAGTGTTGTTTAGAGCTTTTATTCACTAGCCAGATTGGAAAAGGAATTTAAAATAATGGCTATTTCAGTTACATTTATGGCAATGCATTAAGATGTTGGCAGAAAAAAAATCATTATATGAACCATATATTTTACAATGCTGTGGACAGGTTTCCTGTGTTTTCCAAAAACTCAGCATTAGGCACATCTCATACATAGAAGATTTCCTGTAGAAAGATCCAACTTTTGCAAGGTTATGAGCAACTGAACTATGCATGAATTTATTTGCATCACTCACTGTAAGATTGCCAGGTATTTTGTTAAAATCCTTTTGACTAGTGACTTTAAAAATCGGTATGTTACATTTCATTAATTTTGCAAATGCCTCTTGTTTAGTTCACAGCACACGCCTCAGAAGACAGTGGGAGCACTGGCACACCATTGCAAGAAGATTCCTTACAAACAGTTTCTGAGATGCCTCCAGTTCTCACAAATACTGACTTGACTTCAAAAACTCTGCAGATTAATGAAGCTTCCTCCCTGATCAGTAATACTATAGACCGGCATCAAACAGAAGAAGCTAAAACTGAAACTGAAATGGATCCCTCAGATATTTCAAATGTGAGTGCTGCCAGACTGGTAAGAAATCTTGTAAGATTTCTGAGTAAATAATAAATATAAGCCTTAATTTTCTCATTTGGTGTTGCACAGTGTTTATTGTTAGCCTGCTATAGATATTATAGAAAAGTCTATGAGGTACTTACTGTAGAAAAAATAATTTGTTGCATAGATATTTTTATGATAGGATTTAATTCCAGTAAAGTTTCTGAACTTAAACTAGAAAGATACAAATGTGTTATTTGGAATAGAGAGCTGTGCTCTCGTTACTTTTTTTACATATATGTTTGCCATAATTTTTCATTTCCTTCCACTATCAATCATTTTAAGTCAGACTGATTAAATTCTTACTCCATTTTTGCTAATTACTCAAACTGGAAACACATGGGATATCAAAATTCTGTTAGAAACAAATGTAGGCCTCTGCCTTTTAAGAGTAGCTGAACTGGTCTCTTGGGTATTCCTATACAACTAACAATTTGGACGAATGCCATTCTTAAGCAACAAATGTGAAGTCAGTATTCTGTTTTTATGTGGCTTCCTGAAAAGAATGTCCTTTCTTGTCTATAGAATTCTGCAGGTTTCAAAGTGTATCTGCTTTACTGGGATTCTCTGAGTGGAGAATTGCAGTAATGCTACGTAAAATCCAGGTTATGCTTTCAGGTTATGTTTTGTTCTGTTATTTTCAGAAACTAGATTAAAATTCTGATTTGCAGAAGTTTTCCTGTAAATTGCTTTCCCTTTAACATCTTTTACAAACTGGACTCCTGCTAGGTAATTTCCAAGTCAAGTATCTGATTTTAGAGCTGATTTCTAGCATCTCATCCCGTAACGTTGTTTCAGATTCTCAATTATTAACAGTTCAGGATTCTGACAGTTTGGTGGGATCTGTGAGCGTTTTACTACTCCTGATCAGATTGCTTTGAACAGAGATTTGTGTATTGTGGCACATTGTTTGGTAGCCAGAGTGGAAATGAACCAGTTAATACTGGACATTAGAGAAGAAGACAATCAGTCAGCATATTCAGGCTTACATTCTTGCCTAACTATCTTGTCATTCATGTTGAAAAACAAGTATAGCCTGAGATTCCGTTGTATTAACTATGGTAAAGTTTCCAGATACAGTTTATCTGCAGATCCATTTTCATCTTTAAATAATACTTTGGAGCATGATTCCTTTTCTGGAGATAACAGCAGGGCATGCCATTAATGTTTCAGAGTGTGCATTGCTTAGTCCCTAAGACTAGGTTTTGGAAGAATAATTAGAGAAAGAACTGTCTTTGTTGCTTTTAATGACAATGTCCGTGTAATACGTTTTGGAATGATGTGAATGATAATTAATATTATAAGTGTTTAATGTAGCTATTAAATGAGTTAATAGTTGCTAACAGTTTTAGTGGGGTTTATATTTCAGTTACCTTCACAAAATACAGCAGTAAAGGCACTACAAGTAATTAGAAGTTGAAGAAAATATCATATAATTCATATTAACTATATGGAAACAGCTTTTTTGTGTCTGCTGTTGATTTTGGGGGTTTTTTTCTGGTTTCATGTTTCCTACAGTCTATGGCAGAAGTCCTTGCTAAGAAAGAAGAGTTAGCAGATCGCCTGGAAAAGGCGAATGAAGAAGCCATTGCTAGCGCTATTGCAGAAGAAGAGCAATTAACTAGAGAGATTGAGGCAGAGGAAAACAATGACATTAATATCGAGACTGACAATGATAGCGATTTCTCTGTGAGTGTTCAATTTATTTTAAAGTACCCAATTTCAAGCTGTCTTTGATGTCAGTGGAGTATGAATATAGAATTTGCTAGTGTTTGTTTTTGCATTAATGTAACCTGTTTTACATGCAAATAAAGTAAATAGTGTCATGTAATAATTATACCATACTGTCTAAGGTATATTTAGTCAGCAGCACAGTGCTGCTGAGTGGTACAAAGTCCTCTGATGTTGCAGTCATTGTCCTGTTGCCTATTTCTGTGTGCAAAACTGGGAGAGCTGGGACTTGTTATTTTCATTGCTACCACACAGGAGCTACTTTAGGTGAAGCAGAAGTCTGTATTTCTACTGTCAGAAACAGCAGGAACAGCATCTGTCTTTGAGATGGCTAGTTCAGTTTGGAAACGTAGCTGAATATCCCTGAGTTGGCACTGTTTAATATGTGTGTACACATGCGCATTAAGGTTTATGTTTTTACTGTCTGGATCATATTAAATTTCAGGCTAGTATGGGCAATGGAAGCATATCTTTCTGCAGTATGTCTATGGACTGGAATGATGTTCTGGCAGATTATGAAGGTAAATTTTCATATATTACTGTGCTTACGTGAAATGACAGCAAAAATTAGAAAAATGCCCGTTTTACTCATGGCCAGTTAAGGTTTCAGAAGATACCCCTAACATCTAAATATTATTCCAAGTTATGTTACTTTTTATGTTATTTCCTTAGGAAAGATGGACTTGGGTGTTCAAACTATCTCTGTGTGTCTTTGTTCTTCAGCTCTCTTCCCCCATCTCTATATTAGGATTTTAAAATTTGTTACCCAGTTTTATCTTAACATTTGGATAAAAGCGTAGTAAAATCATTAGGCGTTGAAAATGCACAGGGATTAGAGATGCTTCAGTCTGTGTTTGCACCTTACTTAGGCTCAAGAGAACCCATTTAAGAGAGGATTTCAAGAAGAACTAAGCCTCATTGGTTGCACTTCTCCCAGAAAAGTGTGTTTAAATTATCTAAGTCTTTGTTTTCTTTATGTACAGCTCGTGAATCATGGCGCCAGAGTAATTCTTGGGGAGACAGAGTGGAAGAAGAGCCTGCACGTCCGCCTGGACATGGAATACACATGCATGAGAAACTGTCATCACCGTCACGTAAAAGGTTTTAGAGTTGTTACCTGTCTTGATTACCCAGGGAAAACAAGCAACCAAACTCACGGCATCACGAAACTGTTCATAAATCTACTTTCTTTAAGTCTGTGGGTGGAAAGTGTTACAGAAATCAGTATATTATTTTCATAATGAACTAGGTTCGTGCTACATTGTCCAGTAAATACAGATTTAAAGACTAGAAGAACAGTATTTACATTTAGGGGAAATAATTGCTCTCCAGTGGCGCGTTTGTTTTCTCATACTGAAAATGACATAGAAATGTTTGCAACACGGTCAGTTGACATTGCCTCACTTGCTTTTGCTCTTCTTTGTTTTTTATTAAAAGAACAATAGCAGAATCCAAAAAGAAACATGAAGAGAAACAAATGAAAGCTCAACAACTGAGAGAAAAGTTACGTGAAGAAAAGACACTGAAGCTTCAAAAATTGATGGAGAGGGTAAGCTTTCTGTAATACAAAGGAGCCAGTCTGCTGCCTTTCAGAAAAGTTTTTTCCCCACATAGTCTAGAAATGTTAGAGATTAAAACTAGCGGTGAAATGAAATTTTCCTCTGAGTCTGAGTTCACATAGTTTTCACAGATGACTCGTGCATCACAGATATTAAAGAAAGCATTATTTCAAATCATGAACTTCTGTGAGTGTTGCTGACATACTATACTGACTCAGATTCAGGGAAGGCAGGATAAAAGTAGAAACGTGTTGCATGTATCCAACACAAACGCTAAACTGAAAAACTTAGCAAATCAGTGTACTTTGGGTTAAACTTAATGCAGGGTTTGTGCAGGGCATGAAAATTTTTTATTACTGCAAATAAAGCTACAGATATTAGAAAATTCTGAGGAAAATTCAGGCCCTATTTTTAGTTACTGTATTAGCAATGTATCTGCTCATCATATACAGGAGAAAGATGTACGGAAATGGAAAGAAGAATTATTAGATCAAAGACGCAGGATGATGGAGGAAAAATTACTCCATGCAGAATTTAAACGTGAAGTGCAGCTACAAGCAATTGTGAAAAAAGCACAAGAGGAAGAAGCTAAAGTAAGTTATTTTGTTTTAAAGGGGAACTGTTCAATAGCTATACTTGTATATGTTTTGTACCACAGAGCACTTTTAAGTAGGTTGTGAAGTATGATGCAAGTTAGATATGAACACGTGTGAACCATGAAGCGGATAAATGCCAACCTCTAAACTGGACAATTTTTCTTTAATATGAATTTAAAATTAATTAGCTGTTATTAGACATCATGGTGGGTTGGACTGGAAGAATACATGGGTTGAAATACAGAGCTGATCACAGTCTTGCTGCTTTTGTTCCTCACAGAGTATAGCAGCATTTTCGGTGATAACTAGTCCTCGTGGAAGGAGGTGAAGATCTGATTATCAGTTCTCTGATTTCCAGCATGTAGATTGAGAAGTGGGGAGAGCTCATTGCTCTTCTCCTTTGTTAAACATCCATTCTAGATCCAGCATTCTGTGTCCTTGAACAATAGTTCTGTTGCTGTGTTTTGTACCACTAATATTGTTGAACAGTTGGAAATAAATAAAAAACTACAGTTAGCACATGGCAGTTATTCTAAAGTATTTTGTTTAGTGCTTTTCTGACTTTAATACGTAACTTCTTAAGATGAGCATTAGATGAATGCTTTTTGGTTTACCTTATTCG